>OZ025265.1:16192324-16463950 GCA_964019135.1 Arenicola marina
GCTTTATATTTTGTATGTAGTAGTGATGGTTTGTGGGTCATTATGCAATTAATTATACATTAGATATGCCACAGGGTTTGTGGAGAAACAATATGTATCAGCCTGAAATGAAGCACTTCACCCTTACCCCATTACGGCACACCTTCAATATGTGACCGATTCATGGTTGCGCTGTTAACGTTCCTGCCTTAAAACCTCGACTGACGGGAAGAACTCAGCCACATGTGTTACCACTGAGGCTCGGAGCCACCCTCTCCCCCCACCCCTCACCACCACCCTTCCCTAAATCTGGATCTCATGCACCACTCCCAACCCCCTAGCTACCGCCACCCCATCCACCTACCCCTGGCCCCTCTCCGTCCGCCACCCAACCCCACCCGCCCATGCCTACCTGTAGGGGTGCACACCGCCCGGCACCCCCGCCCCCCCTCCTCGTCCGTGCCATCGAGACCGAGCCCGTTCCCCCTGTTGTCGTTGCGGTGGGGGGGGGGCCCGAGGCACGCCGGCTTTGTAAACGTAGACATTTTCTTACGTAGCAACATGTCCCGCCTTTTATCTGCTCCATTGTAAACAACGACCGGTCCCCATAGATGGCCACTTAGGGGGCGAGGAGCTGGGGCTGGGGATAGGGGATGGGAGCTGCCAGGTGGGAGCCGGGCGATGGGGAAAACAGAAGAGAGAATCAAAGACAAGGGGGGGGGGAGCACATATAAAAGGGCAAGTTAATCACAGGGAGGGGAGCGAGAAAAGAAAGAACAACTAGCGAATGCGAGGGGAGGTGCTCAGTATGAGGGGGTTGGAGAATGGATGGGGTGGGGTGATGGTGGTGAGGGGGCGGGGGGGGGGGGGTTATTATGTCGTCGACAACAGCAATATTTATTATACAAAATATATCCTGACGGTATGATCTTAGAAATAGAGAGAACATATCGGGTTAAATGAGGAAAGAGGAAAACACTCTAAAGCTCGCTGGGACGCTGGATACGGGGACAGCAGAATAAAAAGACATTCATTGCCAAGGGTAAAACACAAAATAGAGTCATTTAATAGGTAGCTACGACGCAATAAATCGGTGCAATAAAGAATTATAAACATATTGAAATGCAATGCCGAACGAACATGTTGTTTCGTTTCTCCTCTGACTCTCCCTCGCTATGGCCTCGAGTATAGCTTTCACTCTCACGTCATATCAAGGCAAAGCGAACCCCTTGACAAAAACAAGACGCCACCCCCCTCCACCACACCCCCTTCCACCCAACTCCCCACCCCCCTCCACCCCACCCCACCCCACCACCGTCCACCCACCCCAGGCACGGGCGCTTAAAAACGCACCTCCCCATAACACCCCTTCCCCACACTCATTAAAAAAAAACACTCCCTCTCCCCTACCCACACGGACTAAAAATCCACTCTCTCCCCCCCCCTCCCCCAGCCCACCTGCACTGTAGTGCAGTAGCTGTTTATTATCCGGAGTCAGTATAAATAGCGGTATACCTGCCGAGAGACAGCGTCGGGGACTGATCCCGATCCTGACTGATCCAGAGAACCGGGCAGAATTCCCCTTTCGCCCTCCCCCCCCTCCGCCTTCCTCATTCACCCTCTCACCCATCACCCCCCCCCCCCGTCGCCCATCTCCCCAATACACGTTCCCACTCCTTTGATCTCAGACCGGTGATCGGAGCAGATGACGTTGTACTGATGTCTGAATGTACGGATACTACAACGTCCAGGGTGTGTGGCAAATAGAAAAAATAGTGAGGGGACAGCTGATGGGCTGGGAGGGGGGGGGGGGGGGGTGAAGAGGTTATGCGGGAGGGGTGGGGGAAGAAGAGGTGATGCGCGCCGGAGGGGTGGGGTAGACACTCAGTTATTTATTTCAAAGTTGGTATTATAGTAAGCTTGCCCTTCTTTAAAAAAAAAGATGGCGCCTGGTCGTGGTTCCACATGGAGGGTAGGGGTGTTGGGGAGGGGGGGGGGGGTGTGGTTGTTTGATTACCAGATGCGCGCGTGCGGTATGCTGTGCTCAAGGCACGTACCCGTCCGTGCAGGGTTTGTCAACCCCGACTGGCTACGTTATTGTACGACAAAAACCAGCTTTCTGATATACATCAAAGTGAACCTCACGTCATTTTATCAATATCGTGTCTTTGTGTGAAATTATTTATCTGTCTCTGCCATTAATTCACGTTGCTTCGTTAGTTGCACATGTTCTAATGCCAAATTGATTCAATTATTGTGATTTATTAAGACACATTTTTCCATGTCTAAAATTAATTATGATTAAAATGACCTTTATTTAATTGTATAACTATTTCAGAACAATGAGGTGAAATGCAACCAGACGAAGCCGAGCCAGTGTCCGGGCAATGACGGCTGCCACTACGTACTGCATGAAAAACCAACCGACTCCTGCTGTGACGTATGCAAAGGTGGGTGTCACTTCCTTCATACGTCATCATTAGTTGTGAACTTATGTCAAAAAGATCACGTTAGGACAATTTATTCGTCAAAAAACCGTTTTTTTTATACTGATCTTGACTGAATTATTGCTCTCGTGCTGACCCTTGGAGTTGACCTCGTGGTCACCGACATAGCTTCCTTACTCTGGAATGGTACGCATGTACAAATGGTCATCAGCATTGCGCGGCTACCCGCGAGACACATGCTCTGCAAACGGAGTAGTATAAAAACACTTCCTTCATTGTGTACAACTTCCATAGTATTTCCCCTCCGGGCGCACTTCATATATTTACACATCAAAACGATATTTAATTGTCGTTTGTGTACTCGCGCAGCGGTTTTTGTTTTTCATGTGACAGGCACAGTGCTTGGCTTTGTGCCGCCGAGGAGTCCTATGCCTGTAGGCCTATATGTCGTTTAGTGTTTAACGAATGTGTTCCTATATCATAAAATGAGGGACAGTTTGACTGGATTAGTTTTACATGCTTTATTTAATGCCAAATAGTCTTGGCTGGTAGGACGTACATGTTATCTATGCGGGAGGGCTGCGTTAACAACTGATATATCGAGCATAGATCCCACGGATGGAGTTATCAATGTATTATGGTGGTCACCCCTCAGGCCTGCCCCCCCCCACGCATGTCCACTCCCCTCCTGTGCCCTCTTCACCCTTGCCTACCCAACCCTCCCTCTCCCCCTCCCCTCCGCTTCCCTCCACTCGCCCCCTGCCCTCCGCTTTCCCTTCTCTGGCCTCCCCTGCCCTCTGCTCCCCTCTATCCCCAGTTCTCTCCTCGCCTGCCCCATCCTCTGGCCTCACCTCCCCTCGCGTCGCCTCGCCTCACACATACTGGCTGTGAACTCCCTTGGTCCTAAAATTGCCTGACGGGACGATTAAAGGGGCTGAGAACTGTCCTGACATGAGGGCTATGACCCGGGGGTTAACTTTGCTCATGGATTTAGATCTTTGAAGAGTGTGACTCTGAGCGTGTCAGCGTGGGTGACAACCGGTGGGGCGCAAGTCAAGGCAACCGCAATGCCTCTCGTCCTATCGCCCCTCCGCCCCCCCCACCACCCCTTCTTTTTTCACCCATCCCCTGCCCCCCGCCCCTCGCCTCCCTACCCCGTTTCGCGGAGTTGTAAATATTGTTTTTTTGTGTGTGTGCTGGGTCTGTCTGATATTGTCGGTACTTCAGGAAGGAGAGAGGGTGGAGTTAAGTATTGGAGGAGTAAAGGGTCGGGGATTGGAAGAGTGTGTGTGTTAGGGGGTGGAGGGGGGGGGGTGGGTGGGTGTGGTGGCTGATGCAGGGTGGAGGAAGGAGAAGGGGGGGGGGGCGGGGGCACATGTAAGTGGACACGTGTTGTGATCCCATAATACCCAACTTCTTTCCGCTGTTTGACTTTCCTTGAGCCGGATCCGTTTGTTTTAATAACGTGGTTAGGGAGGGAGGGCTGGGTGGTGGGGCGGGGGGGCCTCCACTATATGTTGCGACCACCCCCCCCCCCCCTCCCGGGGTCTTGTGGCGATTACTGAGGCCAGGACGAGGACTCAGCCAGCATTGATTGCAATGATAGATCACACTATGGGAAAGCAACCAGAGCCTTCCTATTACCTCTGATTGATCTGGCGTCACATTGAATAATCCCCCCGACATTTGGCATGGGGGTGGGGAGGAGTAACGTTGAGGGGGGGGGAGGGAGGACCGAGGGGGGGGGGGGTTGTCCCCTTCCCATAACGCACCTGAAATCCGACTCTCGGTTAATTGCGCCCTGACCTTGAGTCGACAGGGGTCAAACAGCGTCTAGCTCACCATCCTATCCTCCATCCCTCTTGCCCTCATCCCAGACATACCTGCCCCCCCCCCCTCCCACCCCTTCCCTCCCGCCCTCCCCCTCCCCGACGCCAAAACCCTTCCTTCCTACAGCCTGCTTAATGTATCAGTTTTTGTTAACACAACTTACCCCGTACGCCTACCCCCACACACAAACCCACCCAGCCACCCACCTGACGACACGACAAAGCCACTGCAGGTTTTGCTTCACGGCAAAGAGCGGTTAAATAAAATAATGCCGACTGCAAAGTGCTCCCCGCCTTTGTACCCTTTGTCCGGGAAGCGCCGGGTTATCTCGGGGAGTGGACCACGTGGTCGAGACCTTGATGTTATCGCCATTATAACCATTTGCTTGACGACAACACACAAAGGGTCCCGGCGGGTCACAATGGACAATGATGGCTGGATACAGTGTCGCGGTCACGCTATGTAAACCATCGCTGAAGTACTTATCCCGCGTGATTGCTTTCAGTAAACTCGTCCATTTACATTAAGATTGGGGGAATCGGGCAATTTTGACAATTAAGTTTGAATAGTAAGTAGCTGTTATTAGTTCACTGGTCATTGTTCGTAGGAGTAGGCATAGTGGCCCTTTAATGTGTATACTAGTTTCCACTCTTGCCGCAAGACACTCGCCATCGCTCCTGTGGGCGATGGTGGGAAATTAACCACTCTATTCCGTCAAAATTACAGGCTCAGTGCCTGAGCGAAAATAGGCGAATGTCGCTTGGAGATACGTCATATATATATAGATTTATTGCTCGCCATATTATGTCGATGCTATTAATACAGCCTGCAGTGACATCTATCACGACGCACGACACACGACACTGGCTGGTGACGCCGCAGGCAGTGTCATTAACGTCGGCTGCTCGTGACCCGACGCCCCTTACCCTCCGCGTAATAAACAGTTCTTCAGGACGCCCTCTAGCCTCGTTGTCGAACCATGATATGCGCATCCTGCCCCCCCCCCTCCCCACACACACACACCCCGCGCCCGCTCCTTGTATAGCCCTCCTGGCGGCCGACGCTCTGGGCCTCTTCACCCAATGGCAATTTCAGATATATTTGCGCTCGTCCAATGTTTCACAATATTAAATGTTTATTAATAATGACGCCCTCTTTTAAATAAATCGTTTTTCTTTAACCCAGGTTGCTTCCACAAGGGAAGAGAATATAAGAGTGGATCTCAATGGACTGACTCTGAGAACAACTGCCAAGTGCACACCTGTGAGGTAAGGACCTGAATCTATACTGTTAGAATTTCTATATTCGGTCTTTCACTCGAGAAAACCTGAATAGATTATATAACCACCACCTCGCTAGATATTAAAGGCAAATGCATTTTAAATTACAATGAAATTGATGCACCGGCATACATTGCATAGTTATTACGTACAATGTTTTATTCAGTAGATCAACTGCCCAATCTATTGCAAAGTATTAATATCGGTTGATATTTTTTTGCAGGCCGGGGTACTGACCACGTCAATTAAGAGGTGTCACGTGACATGCAAGAACCCGCGGATGGTGGAGGGTTCCTGTTGCCCTGTCTGTCATGGTGAGCATCGGTTATAATCTTAATCATTATGCATAAATTAGATGCCAAGATGTGCAAAATATCACCTTACCCGTATTAACGCAAATTCTAGATGCTTATCTGTTTTATATCATATAATTTTGTGTGGTAATTCAAAGTTCCCTTTGTGACGTAATACGTACACGTTTGTTTTGTGACATATTACGTACACGTTTGCTTTGTGACGTAATAAACATTTGCTTTGTAACGTGATACACGGCTGCTCTGTGACGTCATATAATCGGTCTTCTATTATCTCCAGGTTGTGAGGTTGGTGGGCGTCAGTATGAAGAGGGTGATGAATTCCCATCGCCGCTGGACGGATGCACTCAGTGCAAATGTCAGGTAATTAAGCTGCGACATTGACTGTTAAATCAATGAGACGTAGGCATATGTATCTGGCCACTTGTGATGACAAGTGATCTAACTATTCGATATTAGTGCTGTGACGTAATCAAAATGAGCGATATTAGTGATGGATCGTCACATACAAAAGTCACCATTTTCTTGAACCGCAAAGCAAAGAGAAGCGTTGATTGAAAGGCATTCACCCACGATGTAAGTTTTGCAGTAAAAGCCTTGCCAGGCAACAATCATGACAGATTACCCAAATGTTAGAGATGTGTGACAACCCTTTATAACGAGACCTTCATTCTTACAGGGTGGGGAGACAGTATGCGAGAAGCAGGCATGTCCAGTGTTGAACTGCGCCGATCACTATGTCTACACCCCGGTGGGTTCCTGCTGCCCCAAGTGCACGGGGTCGAGGAAGCTGTACGATCTGCAGAAGAAATCCTGCATATTCCGGCAGCGAGTTTATTCCAACGGGACCAAAGCCATCCTCGACGAGTGCACCGAGTGCACATGTCTGGTAAGTCTCGCTCGTCATTCGCCAGATGGCGCCACCGTACGGTGACCAATTGCTGTGCTAGTTCTGATGCATGATTCAACGCTTTGACTTTTGTTCTTGATTTATACGGGTACCTTTTAACTGATCATGCAGATAAAGCCAAAGGGAGAGTCTAAGACATACGAAGGACATTTTTGGTTTGATATTAAAGGTGTTCATACATCAATTTATGAAAATGTGTCCGTTAACATTATTTTGGAAATTGCCTTTAATAGTAAGTCAATTGTTTGATTATAGGACGGCACGATGCAGTGTAACCACAAAGTGTGCCCTGTCCTGGACTGTGCCACCAACGAGGTGGTGTATGACAACCAAGCGTGCTGCCCGAGATGCCAAAAATACAAAAAGAAATGCAAAATAGACGGCAAGCGATATGAGGTGAGATATGCTATATGTCTATTGATATGCAAAGCGCATTTCGGACCGTTAAGACATCATAACGTCCTCTGTGTATATGCAGCTATCGCAATGTGCTGTTGTTTCGATACCAATATACTATCTGTTGCTTAATTTGACTGAACCCATACATAATTATTGTCACACTTGTGAGCGTGTTAAAATTTGAAATTAATCGGTAGTTTTTTTGTTTTCCGCAGCATGGCGCTGTTTGGCAGAAGGACAGCTGCACCCATTGTTATTGTGACGCAGGGACAGTCCGCTGCCATGTGGACCAGTGCAACAATATGGTGGAGTGCCCAGCGGTAAGTTCATTTCCGCACTGACTAAGGTGTTTATATATATATATATATAAATGATAATAACAATATGCGAAAATAATAGCCAAGTGATACCAATGTAATATTGGCGAATGTCGCCCTTTTAGCACTGATCCTGAATGACACGACGTTCCTTGTGGACGTGAGCAGCATATACACATATATGACATCATGTAATATATTGGTTACATTTATGTCTTTCAGAATACACGGATGCAAATTCAGGAGGGGAAATGCTGCCCGCAATGTGTTGATGGTGAGTCAAATTGTTTCTTTTAGATATTTATTCCATGCGTAACAATATACTCTTAGTACTTTTAGTTGCTAAATAAACAGGTGATTAAGTTTGGATGGTAACGTTTTGTTAATAACACCACTCTGTTTTGATTGTATATCCCTTCGTACCTTGGTACACATGCTACTAGTACTCAATTTAATTGAAACCCGTCTGCTTTTTGGTTTTAGATGGCGCTATATGCACTGTGTTTGGCGATCCACATTACAAAACATTCGACGGCCGGATTTATAATTTCCAGGTATGTTACCAGAAAGATAAGTTCGATGCATCACCAATGATTCGTATTCAATAATGACATCAACAAGGTCATGAATGCATTTCGCTCTATATATGCTTTAATAATTCTTTACTGCGATACAGCAACATAATTGCCCCCCTCCCCACCCCACACCGTTTATCATTGCGTTCTGTTATGTTTCAGGGCGCCTGTGACTATATTTTGGCGGAGGACTGCGCGACGCAGAACATATCTATCCGCGTGAAGAACGCAGCACGCCTGACAGATCACTACGCGTGGACTAAGACGGTCCGCATCGTGACCGCGGGAGCCAAAATATACCTGCTGCAGAAGAACAGGGTCAAGGTTAACAAGTGAGTCGATGTTCTAGGGTTACATTGGCAGACATTGCTGTTCCTACCATACGAATATTAATAATAATTGTCTTTGTGTTTATATAGATCGATTGACAGAGGTTTCTGATATTGTATGTTCATTTAGGAATTTAAGAGGTGAAATAGCAGCAACAACCACCCACAAGGAAAACAAAAACAAGAAGAAAACGAAAACGCTTTAATGTTAATTTTTTCCTTTGCAGAAAAAAAGTGAAACTGCCGTATGTACACCGAAGTGGGCTATTCAGCATCAGCATGAGAGGTCAATCCGTGACCTTGAAAACTACAGATGGGGTCAAGATCATATGGGATGGGGATAGCTACCTCGAAGTCAACGTACCAGCCGCCATGAAAAACAAGATGTGCGGTCTCTGTGGTGAGTAGCTTCGTATAATCTTATATATATATATGACTCCTAACATCTTTACAATCTAAATTATAATTTCCCCATCGAAGCATCCCGCAAAAGTTGAAAATGTTAGCAGCACAGGGAAGAGAAATCATGTTATGTTATGCCACAAATGCAGGCAGGATTCAATTCAATCATTCAATCATCATCACGCATTCACTCGTTCATTCATTTATTCATTAAACAATCTATGCATTTCTTTATTTAACCATTTATGCATTTATTCATTAAACAATCTATGCATTTCTTTATTTAACCATTTATGCATTTATTCATTCGACCATTTATTCAGTCTTTCATGCGACCATTTATTCAGTCATTCAGTCGTCCATCCATCCATGCATTCATTGATTCATGCAAATGCTGACTGCCCCCCCCCCATTGTTAACCATAGGTAACTATAACAACGATGAGACTGACGACCTGGTTGGCCGGGACGGTCGCCTCCACATCGACCCCGAGGAGTTCGGCAAGACGTGGGTGGCGACCAAGCGCAAGTCCTCCTCGTGCGGCTCCGGCCTCCTCCAGCCCGACACGCCCTCTGCCGGCCAGGGCTCGCGGTGTCTGACCAGCGCACGGAGGCGCCACCGTGCGGAGACAGCATGCAAAGCCTTCGACGACCCACTTCTGGCGCAGTGTCGCCAAACCGTGGATGTCATACCCTATTACTTGTAAGTCACAAATTTCGTTATATATTTTTATATTATAACATATCAATAGTTAGTTGAAGCCAAAAAGGCAGTAAAACAATGACAACGAATATTAAACGATCTTTAAATTTTTTTTACTACTGTACATATGCAGTAGTGAATCACATACGGTGAAACCAACACTGCCCTTGCACATTAACTTCTTTTTGACGACTTAAAATAATTTGTGTTTGTGTTGATTTCGCAGGGCCTGCCTCACAGATATGTGCGACTGCCCAAAGGGCAAATCCTGTTCGTGTGAGTCGCTCACTGCTTACGTCCACGCCTGCGAGCAGGAGGGTCTGGTGATGGGAAACTGGCAGCTAAACACCGGATGCGGAGGTGAGAATCGATAACTCGACTTCTGCTTTAGGCGAAGGAAATTGCATGTATTGAATAGTTGCGGTTAAATAATATTATATTCCGCTTAATGGCTTGGGTCTTTACTTCTTACTTATCTATAATATATGACCTGCATTTTAGGTCTGTATATCATTTTGTACTTTAGTGTATATGGGCACGTTTACTTAAGCTGTTTAAGCGGATTAAATGGATTAAGCCAAAGGTCTCAATATAAGTTTTGGAATGGAAATGTAATGGTGAGCTTTTGGTTTTCTTCCAGTTCCCGACTGCCCCAAGGGTGCTGTGTGGAGTCAGTGCGCCAACCCATGCACAAGAACATGTGATAACCTTCGACGATTCGACGCTTCAGACATCTGCAACAAACCTTGCGAGTCCGGCTGTGTGTGTCCGGAGGGGAAAGTACTACACGGCGACAAATGTATTCGACCTTCGCGCTGCCCAGTGGAAAACACTAAAACGCGGAAAGCGGAAGAAAAGGCGCGTCGACGAAAGCCCAAACGGACCAATGGGAAAAAGCAGAAGAGAGGCAGTCAGCGAAGTGCACTATTAGGCGGAATTTCCCTGACGTGACCTCACACGCAAGGGCATTAATTAATTCACCCCCGAGTCTTTCACCGTATTGTGTTTTTCTCAGTATTTTATTTTAAATGAAGAACTGGGACAGATTGTAAGCGTAACTGGTGCTACATGGCGGGTTGCGAGACTAAGCATTACTTGCAAAGAATGCGAAGTCGTTTCATGGGCGCCTGATAGAAAATCCCGCAAGGTGAAACAAATACAACTGACTTTGCTCAATGCTGAAAGCGGAACAAAGAGATTGCCTTTCCATGTTTTTTTTTCTTTCCGTCACGGAGACGGAATACTGACAGCTGGGAAATCTCATGTGGACTCACGGAATGAAGATTGCGTGCGAAACCTCGTTAGCTCGTTAACACCAACTCTGTATGCGTGATATGCTTCGTCATGGCAGGAACTGTCGTCTAGGATTTTGTCCTGTGCCCTTTCACAGAACGATTGACCAGTTTAACCTCGAGTATTATTATTATTATAATTATTATTGCATTGACCCCCTCTGCTGTTTCACCATCTCATGCTATATATACAGATGTTTTGGACTGTTAAATATACGCGTATATTATGGCGAGGCATCATCCCCCGCGTGCGTCTGTGACACTCTCTACCTCAGGGTTTCACTCATAGGCGGCGCTAACTTGCATCGACTCCTTCCCTCCGGGACCACGTGGCTTTGTTATTATTCTACAACTGAACACTGGTCTACTATTTTATTCCGCCTTCGCATCGCCTGACGTTTGTGAAAACCAAGCCGTTTCATTGAATACTGCAGGCATAATAGGGAAATTATTTTTCACTTTTTTATATTTAAGATGTATAAGGGCATAATAAATTATGTATGTTTGATACATCTCTTTTGTAATATACCTTCTGGTTTGACGTCGAACGTACGCACATCTGAAAATTGACAAACTGAAAACTTCATATTAATAACGAACGCTGGTCGCGTTCGACGCACAGTAGAAGTTTGCGCTTGTCGGTTTTTGCTGCAATACAAGTGAAGTTTGCTCCCATCGGTTGGCTGCAATACAAGTGAAGTTTGCTCCCATCGGTTGGCTGCAATACAAGTGAAGTTTGCTCCCATCGGTTGGCTGCAATACAAGTGAAGTTTGCTCCCATCGGTTGGCTGCAATACAAGTGAAGTTTGCTCCCATCGGTTGGCTGCAATACAAGTGAAGTTTGCTCCCATCGGTTGGCTGCAATACAAGTGAAGTTTGCTCCCATCGGTTGGCTGCAATACAAGTGAAGTTTGCTCCCATCGGTTGGCTGCAATACAAGTAAAGTTTGCTCCCATCGGTTGGCTGCAATACAAGTGAAGTTTGCTCCCATCGGTTGGCTGCAATACAAGTGAAGTTTGCTCCCATCGGTTGGCTGCAATACAAGTGAAGTTTGCTCCCATCGGTTGGCTGCAATACAAGTGAAGTTTGCTCCCATCGGTTGGCTGCAATACAAGTGAAGTTTGCTCCCATCGGTTGGCTGCAATACAAGTGAAGTTTGCTCCCATCGGTTGGCTGCAATACAAGTAAAGTTTGCACCTATCGATTTGCTGCTATACAATTGAACTGCGACACGAAAGTTAAGTTTGATCTTTTAGCAGACGCCGATCCAGTACATTATACACATTATATATATACATATTTTATTTTATTCGAGAATCTGCTTCCAATCTGCATTGCATACACACACCCACTGACGCATACACGTTTGTTAGTTTCTGTCATCTTTACGGGGTGGGGGTGGGGACGGGGGATTGCTCACTATATTTTCGTTGAGCACGAAGACTCGTTTGTAATGCAAGTGGCACTCCATCTTACCCCCCCCCCCCGCCACTCTCCGGTGTCTTAAGGACTACCACTATACTGTACTGGACCTCCCACGTCTTGCCTCCCACGCCGTCTTAAGATTACCGGAGAGCTGACTCCACCCAAAGTGGGGCCCCTCGTTTGCTTCGGAGATTGCAGTCACTGATGTTCATCTCCATCAAAATCCGTCAGCACCTGATTCACGATAGCCTCTCTCCTGTGATCATATTAACTGATAACAAGAGCGGGGAGGGGGAGGAGTGGGGGGGGGGAGGGGGATGCGGGCTCATTTTAGCGCGTCTGATCTCCTCCCCTCCGTCCCTTTTTCCGGAGCTCTTCCACCCATTAAAAAGTAAAAGATCCGATTGTTCTGTATGCAAAGTTAAATGAATTATGTCTCCACCTCTAAATCCACAAACTTGCAAAAGAAGGAAGATACGAGATCCTTTACAAGCCTAAGCATAAACATTTGCACGAGTGCAGTATGACCGAGCAGACCCGAATACTCGAGACGGATAGTAATGAACTACTCTACACAGAGCCGAAAACGTTAGACGAGCAATGAGATTTATACTATAAAATCATGACAATGTTATTAATTACAGCATGAAAAGATTATATTATCATGGTTTTAGGATGGCTTCACCTGTTTCTCTACCACGTTAATATGTAGCGACTCGGCCAGTCAGTGTGCGCATATCTTTGGTAGCTCGGTATATCCCTGCGGTAACCCGAATACGCACATTACGCATCGGTAAACCGCCCGACACTTTTTTCAACCGGGTATGGGTGCTCGTGCAGCCATTCGGTATGCCGATGTGCCCCGTTCAAAACAGCACGGGGACATTCGGGACAAGATGGCGGCTGATTGAAAGGTGATGAGAGTAGGTTGGTTCCAATGCCCTTACGTGCACCAGATGTGAACGGGATGTGCATTTCATTAGAATAGGCATATCCCTGTCGGCACACCCGAAAGTTCCCTGTCACGTGTTGCGGTTCCTAAGCGGGACACCGAACCTGGCCCAAAGAAATGCGCCCAGTTTAAATTCGTATACATCGTGAATCATAATGCGCGCATGAATACATTTTATGGTCCACATATCTTGAAATATCCAGCACATCTTGCCGCAATTGGCGCTTTGGCGTTTTCTAGTATAATGTTAACAAAATGTCTTGGTCAGATCGTCAGAACGTTAAAACGCCAAACACGCATGCTTACAAAGCGTCATTCAGAAACATTTGGTAGCTTACTAAGGATTCCAGTCTGATTAAACAAATATTTGTAGTCGTTGGCTTGGGTATTTTCACCGTATGCAGGACGATGCAGTTTCATGGCGAACTATGGCCCAACGGGGCGGCCAAAACATAAGGTTTAAAGGAGGTTTGTAAACGTCGCATGAAGATTTTCTATACCTATCCTGGTTCCAGCGAGGCTTAGCGACCCATACGACAGAAGAATGGGCCCCAACACCGCACGCTTCAGTTTGACGCTTCAGTTTCAATTTACACGCGAAATTGTTATTATCTAACGCGTTGTTTATGTACTCCATTGCTAGTATTTCCTGAAAAAATATGTTCCATCACCTCCCAGTTAACACACAACGTTTGCACAGGTTGGTTTTTGGTTGTAAACATGTCCTCTCAAAGTTAACATCAGGATAACGTTTGTACAACGTTCGTCGCAAAACAGTAAAGTAATATTTTATTTTTCCATGTGTAGTGACTAAAAAAACTTGGCTGCGTGTGGCAGTGGTTATAAATACAAAATGGTGAGAAGTCGAGAGTGGACGTTTTCCCAACGTTAGGACAATGGTACCTGAAAAATTAGACATCATGAAAACAATATGTAATTAATTGTATTTGGCAATCATGCTTCTGATTAATGCATCATATAAGCAGTTGTTTCTTACAGAAGGCACATTTTTTTTACTGGACTGAATGTCGGACAACGTTATCTGAAAACGTTCGGGCAACGTAAAAAAAACACATACATTTTCACGTTATCAAAAAATGCTTCAGATAATGATATTTCAGTGTCTCAAACTGGAGCAATTGTGCAATATAATAGGAGCAACCAACAACGAAAAATCCACCAAAAAGCAATCGAAAGCACTGTCTGTTCAGCCCTTTCATTGTGAAGAGATTGGCGACAGTCTTGAAGTAACCACCTTTATTGCTTCCTGTTGCAACATTGCCCGAGGCGTGATCCCGTCAGACGCTGGCATAACGAATGAGAATTAACGCAATAAACAGAGACAGACTATTCGACACAAGTGGTGGGCATATTATTAATTGGGATAAAATTAAGTTACCGTTCACTGACATGCCCTAGTGTGTTGCCATCATCAGACCGGCATCGGCAATTTTCGGCCTTTCGCCCTATGGCTGTTCTCTATGAGGCAGGCGATGAACTGTTTTTTCCAAGAAAGGACGGCATTTTTCACTGGTTGTGTGATGCAATGGCCTCCACCGCCATTGTTTGGCAGCGCGGGATAAAATATATGCCTGATCATTGTGTTTTGCGTGGGGAATCAGAGTGAAGTACCCAGCCTATATGGGTGTTTACAAGCACTGCCAGAGTCTGTTGGGAGCGGCTTTGTTCTTACAGTGTAGCATTTCACATTTCTTTCCGTATATTGCCTAGATGCGTGGGTAGTTATGACTCACAATCTATTTTTTGTCCTATTTATCATTATTACCTTAGTATCTTTGGTCGCGTACGTTGGCCTCGTCGTGATCGTAAATTACCAAGTAACCCTTCTTGCGTATTACTACAACAACATCATCAGCAACTATTATGGGTCATAGAGACCGGTATAAAATAGTTGTATCATTTGTTTTTTCACCAATTTGCTGTGTATGGTTGATTAATAGACCGATCCATGCTGTCAATAATTCACTGACGTCATAGTTGCTTTAATCCAATCTGTGGTGTAAAGAGGTTTTGCACGTGCGTTTTGTCGGACAAACAAGTCGGACAAACAAAACAGCATGTCACTTTCTTGTCAGTTTCAGATAAGCACACGATTAAGGAAAAAGGGCTCAAGCCTGGGCGGAGCCTAATGTCGAAGTATGTTTTGCGATTTTATTCAGAACACACCCCCCCCACCCGCCCCTGGTCGCAAGTTTCAATAGACCCCCATCCCTTTCAGATTCCTGGATCCGTCCCTGCTCGAAATCGCACATAGTAAGTCGATGTGCCTGGCTAACTCCCTTCCATGCTGTGTCGCTACCTAACGGCTAAATGCTCAAACAAAAGACACACTATTGGCTAAAGGAAGCGAGGCATGTGACCTGACAGATGATCTATCCGAATGCCTGAAGAAAACCGGATGGCAATTTTTGGGCAAAGACAACTTTTCGCAATGGCGTCGTGAATTTAGTGGTTTCGGATAGTAAGTGCGTTGGGTTTGACCCGGCAACTTTTTTGTCTGTAACCAGTGGCAAGTCAACAGAGTATGAGACCTCCCTGAATGTGTAACTGAAGGCAACATGAACATGTTTGGCTATTGCATTATGGGCCATTTGTGGGCCGCTGGATTGGTGTTTTGCGCCGCATCTGTGCACCCTCCCAATGACTGCTATGGATGGTTGTATATTAATGACCAACCAATTCTGGCCATAGCGGGTGAATGGGAGAAGGACGGGAAGAGTGCAGCCATGTCCCCGGGATAATCCGCTGCTCGGTGCCAAGACAGACACGATTTATGTATCCTGGGACCACGCAAAGGCGACGACAGCGGGGCTCCAGCCAGTGGCCGGCGCGCTCAACGCTCTATCAGGGCAGCCATAATGACCACTATGGAAAAAGGGAATGCCATAAAAATAACACAGATTGAGATTCCGGGCACGAATGTAGCTGATACGATGGATTAAATTAGCATCTTAAAGGTCAATACGGATAGGTGTCAAATTGGTTCTCAGTAGTAAAATCGGGATCAGAAGGGTCAATCTTCAGCTCAGTAGCTTAATTAGGGCGCTTGGTACGAATGATCTCGCTGGAACTGGGAGCCTAATGGCTTGGTTGTCGGGCTAGCGCCAACAGCCGCATGGGAGCTGAAACCGGCCATACACCACCAGTTCCTTTGTTTGAAATGAACCCTGGCATTCCACGGAGCGTCCTACCCGGACGTGAGATTGGTGCGGTGAAGCGACGATATTCGTCCCAAGATACTCTCGATGCAGACGACGAAAAAAACCATGGCACTCGTAAATCTGGCTAACGTGTCTTCGGCTTGAGGAGTCGGCAAGCCAGGGTTGAGCCGAGGGTCAATAAATCACTGGTTTCAGTTCCGGCATTAGCATCTGGGCTAGTTAAATCATCTGTCATTGTCTAGGTGAGTGTCTTAGTCAAATTCAGCCTTCGTAGCCTATGTGTACTTCCAGGGACATAAACCCTGCTGAAACTTTTCGTTTCGGATTGAGAAAGTTTGAGCGAAAGGCCGGGGTTAGGTGGGCAAGTGGGGAGTCACACATAACCCCCCGCCAGCCCCGCCCTTAACCCGTCCACCCCCTCTTCCCCTCTTCGTTGACCCCTCGTTTGCTTCGGATCGAGGGAGTGTGTGTGTGTGGGGGGGGGGGGGGGTGCTGGTCGAGTGAGTGGACCGTTAGGCATTATCGCCCCCCCCTTCCCTTCGCCCTTCCTCTCCCCCTGGTCTGGCCCTTATGCGGACAAATACGGCGCAAAGAAACTTTATTTTTCATTTCCTTTCTGCGAAGTGGCGTCCACTGCAGTCATATCGATAGGCCGCCCCAGGCGGTATATCAACTTTCACCCGGCAAAGGCTGGGCAACAAGGTGTGTGGGGTGGGGGAGGGGGGGGGGGGCACAATACTGATTGGGATAATGCTAACAAAACTGACAATAGGAAGGGAGGTGGGGCGCGAGGGTGTTTGCACCACAAAAACTCCGACATCCAGGGTGGCATGCTAAGATAACTGAATAATTATTGAGGAGTGATAGAGTGAAGTAAATATGTAGGGGGGGAAGGGGGGTGGGGGGGGGGGCGAGGCTCGGGGTAGGAGGAGGGGGAGGGGCGGGGTCTCGTACCGTAATATATCCATCCTTCGCCACCCCCACACCACCGTTCATCTTGACATGACATACGTAATTACCAAATGTCATTTTGCCGAATATGCCGTTAGTAGTTGTTACGTTGCAAAGTGTTCGCCCTTTTCAAAATGATTAAACATATATATGGACAATAATATTGCACGTTGTGATATCGATATTTGTTTTCATGGTTGGCGGCGGCTATTTTAGAAGACACATATATTGGTAAAATATGTTCCGTTGTAGCCCGGCATATTTTATGGACTTATTTATTTATTCAAATAAGTAACTGTTTGTGCGGTTGGGTATTCATTGCGGGCCCCGGTGGCCTAAATCGCCTCCAGATAGACTCTTTTTTCTATACCGCATGTATCCTCCGAACATTGCATAATTGATAATAAACTTCGCCCAATATTCATGACTGGCAATAAAAGTCCATTTATGCCTTGGATTGGGCTCTTGTAAATCAATAAAACCTCAAGCACCATTTATTGTGGGGTATATTGACAAGTATGTATATTGACATCCGTGTAAGTCGGTGACATAGACTTGTTTTAGAGATGGTCAATTTCTAGCATAGATCGAACTCGAAAACTTGGCTTCAAATTATTCAAAAAAGGAAGGCATTTTTCCGGTATGATACCAGTAGTACAGCAATTGGTAAAGTGAAGTATTTAATGCCAAAATTCGTATATCTTCGGTTAGATAGCTTAAGCGGAACGCCCTCTGCCGGTAGATCGTGATCCAACGTAATGGAATCTCTATTAACGGGTGTTGTAAGTTTCTTTCTGGAATCGATGGATCTGTCAATATAAATCCAGCTCACCCCAGACAATAATCTCATCCCTCTGTACTCTTGTGTTCACTGGCCTTCCGTATTCAATTTCGATGCATGAAGCCAGCTGGAACATACAGAGGAGAATAATCGCAATTGAATTACTCCGAAGCCTTAGGTCTGCCACAGCAGGGGCGGTTCCAGGAATAGGGAAAAAGGGGGGACCATTTGATACTTGCGACCTGGCGGGGGGATGATCTGAAAGGGGGCCAGAGGTCCACGCCAGAGGTTCACGCGTCAGATGGTCTAAATGTTGCATTGAAAAACACTTTCTCAAAAAAAAGGGGGGGGCGGGTCCGGATCCCCCGGAACCCAACCCCCGCTGGATAAGTCCTTGCCGCTGTTCTTCGTTGCCAGGTCCCCGTGGCAGGGGCAGGGACAGGGTCCCCGTGGCCGAGTCCCATCCGGGTAATCTGATTTGCGTTGGTAAAATTCGATCTTCAGCTGGTGCTTTGTTGCCAGCTCCCGCCGTGATATATCCGCGTGAATGGATAGTTCACGCATGCGCCGTCATGGGCGTTCCAGTGGCTGTTTCCCTTGGCGACGTCGATAGCGTGTGCTTAGCGTAGTCTGCCGACAGGCCAGCGCCTATAACAGACGACCCGAGGCTCAACTGACCATTACTCATTATTATCCAGCAAACAGAGCGGTTTCAAATGAGAGCGGACCGTGGAATTGATTTGCCAAGTCTCAATATATATTTAATTGTCCTTGAGCTCGCTGTTTGACGAATATACCCTTTTAGGCTGAAAGGAGAGACTTCAATGACCCCCCCCCCCTCCTCCCTCGTGTAGGTTTATCCTTTACACGCTATTGCTCACGTAAATGAGAAACCATTCTTTGGCAAAAAAAAACCAAACAGGCATGCGAGCAAAATATGCGTATGATGCAGGATTATAACATTTGGGAATGTCCTCATATCTTTTGAAAGTGATATACCTTGCGGCGTTTGTTCAACAAGGCCAGATCAATTGCAAGCTTTTGTTCATAAAATGTATTGGTAATTCACCGTCCCATTCGAAAACGTATTGAGAGTGTCTTCACGATAAAAATAGCGTATAATAGAAATCATGGAGTTAATGTTCTGTCTGAGGTGCTACAAATTACCCCCTGGTTCCTGATGAGATGGAAAAAGCCATGCATGTGATTGTCTCAATTGGACGGCGGGCGCCATGGCTAGACGGCTACTTTCTGTGGGGACCGTTGTCTTCGCTTCTGCGGCTGCGATGGCATATAAGTTTAACAACAATGATGGAGCGGACTGCAATGGTGATTGATGAGAATGAGGATAATACCTCCGGTGTAAATCCTTAACCCAGCAGCCAGAAGAGCATACCCTGAGCATTAAACGCCAATGGACTAAATGACAAATGTTCTACCTTTTGCAATACTTTCTAAGAATCCGTCTCGCCTCCTCATAAAACTAAACTTCCCATGCCGGTACTTCAGGCGCCATTATGGTGGCCAACCAAGGAGGTCCGGACACTTGACACCCAGACACCGTGCTGTGTTTTGGATAACCCCTTACCGTTTTACCCTCTGATGGCAACGCATTTGGGAAAATGTATTGAGAAACGTGAACAATGGCAATTTGACGGATAGGCATAAAATGTGTTCTGCAGTGCGCAACCCCGGATGTAAGGGGTGAATCGACCGCCATTGTAAAGTTTGCTTCTGTTATTCAAACACACAGAGCCGGTTACATAGACGTCTCATACGCGACTTAATTTTGCACAGGGGTAATGTAACACAGGCAATTGTAGCACAGGAATAATGTAACACAGGCATATGTATCACAGGAATAATGTAACACAGGCATATGTAGCACAGGAATAATGTAACACAGGCATATGTAGCACAGGAATAATGTAACACAGGCATCTGTAGCATATTTCTAAAGCACGTGTATTGACTTTACAATCTATCATAATTGAATTGATAACATTAAATTTAGTATTGCAGCTGGCCTGTTGTACTGGACGAAAACATGGATATCGTTTATAATAACGATTTGCGATTTGGCAGTTTAAATGGTATTCACTTCCAACTCTAATAAATACCGAAAATCGCCCGCCTAAACCGATAAAATCAGCCTTGCAGTCTGTATTTTGGCCACACACAGACAATGCTCATGGCCGACGTGAGTTGTGACCCGAGAGCTTCTATTCCAACCAGGCCGTAAAACAACGCTTCCTTCCTGCCGTGGTAGCACATGATGTGATCAAGAATATGATGTGTTATTATGTGCCGAATGCCGTAGAAACCTTGATGCTGACTAGTGCAAAGCGCGTGGGTGACTGAATGGCCCGGCCTGTAGAACGCATTATTGTGCAATATATAATACGGTATACGCAATACGCCAACGAAATGACCAGAAGCGAACAACCACCATTGTGACAGTCGAAGTCCAAATAGAGTAGAAAAAGCCAAGCCTTTACGCTGGTTGACACTTGAAATGACTAACTTACTCCACAATCACTTAGCAGATAATGGAATGTTAATGGGATTTAAGTCCTTGCCAAAGAAAACCAGAGCCCCAACGCCCCAATGTCCTAAAATACCACCTAATCAAGGAGAAACCGATAGTTAACTGCCGAGGAGAGTGTAATCGAGCTGTTTGCCCATTTCGGTTTTTATCACGCTGCGCCACGGTCCACAGTTATCATTCAACTTCCAATCGCAAGCGAGCTCCCTGAATAAAGGGCTTGGAGACTTCGTTCGCCGTGAACAATGTGTTCATTGTCGGTAAATGGCTTCTCCTCCACCTTTAAATGGAATGTTATTTTGTTGGCCATCGACGTTTCCGTCGGCTCTGCTGCGTTTTGCCTGTTCAATGTCTCAGGTGATATGGTTTTGTCACCGAATGACACAGAGAATAGTTGGCTGTTACTGATCTTAATGGATGAGTAATGTTCTCCGTTGGTTAACGCGATTTGCATACGATATATTTCCGGAATCAAGGGCGCACTTAGGACTTTGGAAAGGGTGAGATGTGTCTACAATTTGGCGTAAAACCCGCGACCGGGTGTGACGCAGTAAACTATGTCTATGGTCATATCACGACAATAGGAGGGGTCTTGAAGGCAATAATAAACCCCTTAATGTCTTTTAAGAATGACATAGGATGTGCCTGCGGCACACCATTTACATAGATGTGGCTCGATCCAGGCGTCGGCCTATGGGGCTGGCCAACAAGAGCAGACTCGACAATAGCCAATTAGATGCCACCTTCATGCCACCCAACGTTTCCCCAACATTTGGAATAAGCTCTTGATTGAGGGCTTACGCCTGGATACGCCACTGCCCTCCTGTCTTCTCTTAACCATATCGTTTGTGATTACATTGCCGTTGACATTCGCCAGACAGGATATTTCAAATTCAATTGCGATTATTCGTTGCCACGGCTGAAGAGTCGTATATATCGCTTCCAAATTCGAACTACAAACACATAAGAACAACAGACGACACGGTGTCTATGAATGGTATGGTGCAAAAAAAGAAGTCCGGAAAGTTCCGGACACCTTGTGCTAGAACAGAAAAGAAAGAAATTCTATCAAGCTATGTTATTTGGTACATACAACATTCAGCGTTTAGCGGCCATCAACAACACGCCAACACGGCGTTTTGCAGTCGTCTCATGAACTGCTTCCCGGTCGCCCGCAACCACGCCACCACAGACCTGCGATCAAACTGTTGTCTTGCTTTCACAACTCTAAAAGTCCGATCATCGGTCAGCCGTCAAATCCATGGGATAAAACTTTGTTCTTATAGGTTATCGTTGCTTCCAAATGCCAAAAACAAATCTAGTTATCTTGAATCTGAATCAATCACAGCGACTCCCGACCAATCTAGGTTATTTCGGGGGTTGAAGTCCATCAGGAATCTTGGCCGTCTCCCTTATCATTCCACACTGTAGCTCACGTCACAGAGACATTTTGTTGGTATCTATGGAGCAGCATTAATTCACTCCTGCCAGTAATTGAATTAAATCACATTGCCTACTTATTTTTTGGCTTTCAGATGAATTGTACAAAGAAACAAAACGAATCTACGTCTTTGTGAGAGGATATTGTTCTCATTTTTGTTCTCTATTTTTCTTAATAAAGGTACATGCCTGTCGTGCAGAAGGAGATCTAGGGTTCAAAAGAAGATCTGATTCAACATTCGCTGGCAAATTAACAAAGACCGCTGTAAAGCGTACATAGGAGACCGGAAATTGGAAACCGCCAGCGTTTTGCTTGATACTGACGGAAAAGGAAATTAAATCTCGGCGCATCTACCAACGTGACAATCATTGGTACCTCCAGGAACATACCTTTTCTGCGTCTTCTGATGCAGTTGTGTACTGTTTGTTTTTGCAACATTTCGCAAACGCTGTGGGGGCTTCTCTTACCAAAACGCAATTGAGTTTCATTAAGACGTCATCACCCCCCAGTCAGGTAAAACCTTGACCTTTTCATCGCCACACTTTGTGTCAATGAACCTACTGGAAAAATGTAATTTCGTCAATGGAAAAACAATCGCTAAAACTGGATACTGATCGAGGGTCGAGCCGGGATCGGGTGGTCTGAAATCTAATATGCTGCTAAGTGACTTTCGGATATTGCCGTCTTCCTCCATAATGATGTTATGTAGTGAGATCCAACCCAAATCATCATATGAACCGTATGGGTCAGTATTGATATGTACAGACCTACTTGTTTACTTACTGTCACATTAATGAGGCTCTGGTGGCACAGATTGAGAGAGAGAGGATAGTTATGCTGTGAGTGGTTCATACCAATTTAAATTTAATTGGTGCTTATTATTTCTTATGTTGATTAAAATTTTGCTCATATGGAACATAAGGGTGTGTGTTCTAAGTAGCTTTCTGTATGGCAGTGAAACGTGGACCACATAATGTGACTAAGAAAGGAAATAATTGAATAACTTTCATTTTCGTTGCCTTCGAAACATTTTAGGCATATCTTTAAAAGACAAGGTTTACGAACGCTGACGTGTAATTTAGGGCCAACCTACCAAGCATTCTTACTCTTGTTAATCAAATAGGTCTTCGTTAGCTTGGGAACGGTCAAGGTATGCAAGATGAACGCATTCCAAAGGATGTGCTCTACGGTGAGCTCGCCGACGGACAAAGTCCAACTCGACGGCCAAAGCTCAGGTTTAAGGATGTTTGCAAGGCTTTCGGCATCGATTCAAATTCTGGGGAGGATCTAGCATCCGAAAGGAGGGAATGGTCTCGTGTCGTGCGTGAGCGATTGGCCCACCACGACGGGCTGTGGTTTGAGAAAGTGGACTTGAAACGATCTAGGCGTCCATCAGTGAGTACAAACCAAGACCTATCGACAGGTCACCGATGCGACGACTGTGGTAATGCCCTGCTCACATAGACTAAGACTGGTCGGCCGACGTCAGAGCTCGCCCACGCCACCGAATTCTTCAACTTTCCCACTGAGCTTTCATGGTTTTAAAAATCGGCCGAGCTCGGCCGAGAGGTCGGCCGAAAGGTCGGCCGACCTCCGCTGACCTAAGGAAATTGGCCGAGCTCGGCCTGGTTTTAATGTCTGCATTAGAACTGGAAAGGCCTCGGCCGAGCACCTGAAATGAGCCACCGAGCAGCAATGCTCGGCCGAGGTCGGCCGAGGTCACGGCCGATTTGGGACCGATTTGGGGCCAATTTCCCCCTTTTTAGCTCGGCCGAGGCGTCGGTGGGTCTATGTGAGCAGGGCATTAGCTCTGTCGAGCACAGATAGCCTTATTCAGTCATAAGTGCAAATGCCGCGACGCAAATTGTATTACTTAAACCAAAACAAAGCTGCAAATTCATCGTTTGTCGCAGACGGACGAAAGCCAACCATATGGAAGATAAATAAAATGTACAGCGATGGATTCGATGAAATATGTCTTTGATGTAAGTTATGCTCGACAAGAGTGGTATTGTCATTAAAATATAAACTTCCGACCACAAATAGATATCTGTGTATAGCAGTTGTAGTTTCTTCGGTGATAGACGGCTGGTCTCTTATAGCCAATATACACGTATAATTGCAAAATTCAAATAACCAAAGAGAACAAACGGGACAAAGAGAGCTGCCATCGACTTAAGTTAAACAAGGCCTTGCTCTTCCCTCTCCTTAAATGAATAGTAAACGTATCTGGCCCAGTTATTTATATTTTCCCTAGTCATCAAGTCCCTCTCCAGATCCTCACCCCCCACCCCCTCTTCTTCTCCCCACCCGTGTCTGGCTCACCAGTCTTCGTTCAAGACGAGGGCTGACATCAAGTCAACGCAGTAATTCCTCTTCACGGAGGCAATTCGACCAACCATCTTCGAATCGTGTTCAGCAAAGCTAAAAACACAGCAAACGCAGGTCGGGATTCCATGTTTTCATGTCGATTTTGCCGTACCAGGCTTTCTATGTCTATGTTCTATAGGTTTTAGCTTGGAGAGAAATTACCTACGCTACACAAATCCGACATACGAATCCGCGACCATTAGCCGAGCCAGCAAATGCTTCATTAGTTTCTGTTCATGCAATCGGGAACAGTCGCGATTTTTGTCGCTGATTTCCCCTAACAGTTTGCGTTCTTTAGCCGCTGCGGTGTGGGAGGGGGGAATGTTACGGGTAGTTTCGCCGTCCCGGGATCCGCTAATTGGGTAAGCTTGCCTCGCGACGGCCGGGAAAACACACTTCAGCTCATCCTGATTTTGCCGCTGTTAGAGGAAACGATATGCCCAGTCAATTTTCTACTAGATAGGTACAAACAAGAGTGTCAAGACATATCATTAACACTGACTCGTTCTCCCGCCACTTTCATTCGCTTATCGTAAATCGCTGACAGAAAACGGCTTGTCAGATACGAGATGACGTCTCGAATATCTCACGTATTACTCAGGCGTGAACCTGCGAATTGCCATCGCCCCAATGTCACATAGAACCGCTCCCCGGTCAATTTCTCACTGCCATAAGTCACGCATGAGCAATGCTAAGACAACGGTTCCCCTTGACATGCGAGAACGATACCCGGTCCCAGTCAATTTCTCACTGCAATAAGTCACACATGAGCAATGCTAAGACAACGGTTCCCCTTGACATGCGAGAACAATAACCGCTCCCGGTCAATTTCTCACTGCCATAAGTCACACATGAGCAATGCTAAGACAATGGTTCCCCTTGACATGCGAGAACAATAACCGCTCCCGGTCAATTTCTCACTGCAATAAGTCACACATGAGCAATGCTAAGACAACGGTTCCCCTTGACATGCGAGAACGATACCCGGTCCCAGACAATTTCTCACTGCAATCAGTCACGCATGAGCAATGCTAAGACAACGGTTCCCCTTGACATGCGAGAACGATACCCGCTCCCGGTCAATTTTTCACTGCAATAAGTCACACATGAGCAATGCTAAGACAACGATTCCCCTTGACATGCGAGAACGATACCCGGTCCCAGACAATTTCTCACTGCAATCAGTCACGCATGAGCAATGCTAAGACAACGGTTCCCCTTGACATGCGAGAACGATACCCGCTCCCGGTCAATTTTTCACTGCAATAAGTCACACATGAGCAATGCTAAGACAACGGTTCCCCTTGACATGCGAGAACGATACCCGGTCCCAGTCAATTTCTCACTGCAATAAGTCACGCATGAGCAATGCTAAGACAACGGTTCCCCTTGACATGCGAGAACGATACCCGCTCCCGGTCAATTTTTCACTGCAATAAGTCACACATGAGCAATGCTAAGACAACGGTTCCCTTGACATGCGAGAACGATACCCGCCCCCAGTCAATTTCCCACTGCAATAAGTCACGCATGAGCAATGCTAAGACAACGGTTCCCCTTGACATGCGAGAACGATACCCGCCCCCAGTCAATTTCTCACTGCAATAAGTCACGCATGAGCAATGCTAAGGCAACGGTTCCCCTTGACATGCGAGAACGATACCCGGTCCCAGTCAATTTCTCACTGCAATAAGTCACACATGAGCAATGCTAAGACAACGGTTCCCCTTGACATGCGAGAACGATACCCGCTCCCAGTCAATTTCTCACTGCAATAAGTCACACATGAGCAATGCTAAGGCAACGGTTCCCCTTGACATGCGAGAACAATAACCGCTCCCGGTCAATTTCTCACTGCAATAAGTCACGCATGAGCAATGCTAAGGCAACGGTTCCCCTTGACATGCGAGAACGATACCCGGTCCCAGTCAATTTCTCACTGCAATAAGTCACACATGAGCAATGCTAAGACAACGGTTCCCCTTGACATGCGAGAACGATACCCGCTCCCAGTCAATTTCTCACTGCAATAAGTCACGCATGAGCAATGCTAAGACAACGGTTCTCCTTGACATGCGAGAACGATACCCGGTCCCGGTCAATTTCTCACTGCAATAAGTCACGCATGAGCAATGCTAAGACAACGGTTCTCCTTGACATGCGAGAACGATACCCGGTCCCGGTCAATTTCTCACTGCAATAAGTCACACATGAGCAATGCTAAGACAACGGTTCTCCTTGACATGCGAGAACGATACCCGGTCCCAGTCAATTTCTCACTGCAATAAGTCACGCATGAGCAATGCTACGACAACGGTTCCCCTTGACATGCGAGAACGATACCCGTTCCCGGTCAATTTCTCACTGCAATAAGTCACACATGAGCAATGCTAAGACAACGGTTCCCCTTGACATGCGAGAACGATACCCGGTCCCAGTCAATTTCTCACTGCAATAAGTCACGCATGAGCAATGCTAAGACAACGGTTCCCCTTGACATGCGAGAACGATACCCGCTCCCAGTCAATTTCTCCCTGCAATAAGTCACACATGAGCAATGCTAAGACAACGGTTCCCCTTGACATGCGAGAACGATACCCGGTCCCATTCAATTTCTCCCTGCAATAAGTCACACATGAGCAATGCTAAG
Organism: Arenicola marina; assembly: GCA_964019135.1. Taxonomy (NCBI): domain Eukaryota; kingdom Metazoa; phylum Annelida; class Polychaeta; family Arenicolidae; genus Arenicola; species Arenicola marina. The sequence continues at coordinate 16,219,398 of OZ025265.1, forward strand.
ACAACGGTTCCCCTTGACATGCGAGAACGATACCCGGTCCCAGTCAATTTCTCCCTGCAATAATTCACACATGAGCAATGCTAAGACAGCGATTCTCCTTGACATGCGAGAACGATACCCGCTCCCAGACAATTTCTCACTGCAATCAGTCACGCATGAGCAATGCTAAGACAACGGTTCCTCTTAACATGCGAGAACGATACCCGGTCCCGGTCAATTTCTCACTGCAATAAGTCACACATGAGCAATGCTAAAACAACGGTTCCCCTTGACAGGCGAGAACGATACCCGGTCCCAGTCAATTTCTCACTGCAATAAGTCACGCATGAGCAATGCTAAGACAACGGTTCCTCTTAACATGCGAGAACGATAACCGCTCCCGGTCAATTTCTCACTGCAATAAGTCACACATGAGCAATGCTAAGACAACGGTTCCCCTTGACATGCGAGAACGATAACCGCTCCCGGTCAATTTCTCACTGCAATAAGTCACGCATGAGCAATGCTAAGACAACGGTTCCCCTTGACATGCGAGAACGATACCCGGTCCCAGTCAATTTCTCCCTGCAATAAGTCACACATGAGCAATGCTAAGACAACGGTTCCCCTTGACATGCGAGAACGATACCCGGTCCCAGTCAATTTCTCCCTGCAATAATTCACACATGAGCAATGCTAAGACAGCGATTCCCCTTGACATGCGAGAACGATACCCGCTCCTGGTCAATTTCTCACTGCAATAAGTCACGCATGAGCAATGCTAAGACAACGGTTCCCCTTGACATGCGAGAACGATACCCGGTCCCAGTCAATTTCTCACTGCAATAAGTCACGCATGAGCAATGCTAAGACAGCGATTCCCCTTGACATGCGAGAACGATACCCGGTCCCAGTCAATTTCTCACTGCAATAAGTCACGCATGAGCAATGCTAAGACAGCGATTCCCCTTGACATGCGAGAACCATACCCGGTCCCAGTCAATTTCTCACTGCAATAAGTCACGCATGAGCAATGCTAAGACAACGGTTCCCCTTGACATGCGCGAACCATACCCGATCCCAGTCAATTTCTCACTGCAATAAGTCACGCATGAGCAATGCTAAGACAACGGTTCCTCTTAACATGCGAGAACGATACCCGCTCCGGGTCAATTTCTTAAGATCTAATTTAAGTAAGAGACGATAACATAATTCTTACTGTAACTCCTGATTTCAGTGATGGTCTTAGTGGATGAATGATGACGTCAAGCATACGTCAGTGGAACTTAAAACAGTCTGATGACGTCATTCTTTTGTTACAACTGTTGATTCTTATTAACACCTAGTTATAAGTCTAGTTTCCTTAATGAGTGATACAAGCAAACACATATCACAACAATATGTTAGCCATAATATTGTGATGCTATGGGACAAGGATTTGCCGGAGGCTCTTTGTCACAGCCACTAAACTGAACATTGCTATTTTCTATGCAAGAAAACAAGTTATATAGCGTTATATTCAAACAAATATGTCCCATGAGGAGCCATTCTATAAAGGCACATACGTTGACATAGGGGGTTAAATAAAGATATCATAGAGCTTGATCACTCACTTAATTTATATTCTTTTCTTTCAAAATGTGAACAATTCTGTGGCACGGAATGCTGAGACAAGCGTGGAATTCAAGTATTAAGAATGCGGCATGTTGCTGGCGACAACTTCGCAGAAGATAGTATTGTTGATATCAAATGACTGACTATAATGATACCTCTCGGTTGGAGCATTGCTTTGTCCGTTGACGTTCGTCAGGTCGTCGATCTGGCCCTCCGCCAGGGGGCCACACTCGAGCACCTTCCCACGTGCCACTTGTTGCCTAGCAGCCAAGTCGTGTCAAGCGGCATTCTGCCAAGACAGCAGCGGTGGGACCTACGCGTGTAATTGTGCGTTGTGGCATTGCAAACAGGGATCAATTTTGTCCCCTACGGCATTGTGCGAGATGGCTTCGCGGAAATCACTTGGAAAGACGCCGAGTCATGCTTAAAACTAACGTCATTGGGTTTCGTTTTATGCCTACATTAATCTCGGAATCCTCGGGTCCTCACATCGCCCGAGGTTCCGTTCCTGCGTAAACACAGAAGGAGTCGTAAACCGAGACAATACGGAGCAATTGTTTGTCGCCGGAAGCGCGCTGCGAGCCGCTGTGTGAAAAAAACACTACCTCTGACTTTCAGCAACACACGAGGATAAAGACTCTCAACTCAAAGCACGAAGCTATTTATTGATTCCTGGTAAAACATCGAGTCACTTGAGCTCCCTGAGCGGGACGATCGGGTAACCCTGTCAATTTGGGATGCTGCCAACACGGCAGCACCGCAAATTAGCACGATACTTTAGGTATAAAAAGCGTAACGCCATTTGAGAAGTCGATTTATTGGCCCCCTCACGTACCGTATTGTGGCCCAGGCCTGACGTTCGCAATATCATTCATGACGTGACGCTGTTAGCAAGTACATTTAATGCATACTAAATTAAGAATTGAGGTGGTCACAGAATAATTGTGTGACCCCTTGATGCCAGATTATACAAAAATTAATAAAGGACGAAAGAATAGATGTAAACGCTACGATGGTTTGTTATTTATTATTTGGTTCATTTTTTACTTCAGTTTATGCAAGGAAAACTTGAACTAGGTTCACACCCGTTTCAATTACGTGAGCGCTCACGACCTCCCTACTTCTCTCCTATCGTAGCTATGATCCAGAAGGAGAAATGTTAATAAAGAGTTGTGAAACATGCGATACAGATTGGAGCGCATGGGCTTTCTAAACAAAATATACCTGAATAAATTCGATGATCACTTTCATACCGCTCTCATTTGTCTTGAGGAAACCTTCCTAAATATGTTAAGCACATTGTAGATGCTGTTCCGTTATCATTTAAAAATAAATAGTGTTCATACCTCAGTACCATGTGCCTATATGATGCATCTATCTCACTATGTATGTATCTCACTAAATACCGAATTGCAGGTCTCTACGCTTGCCAATAAGAAAACACAAGGACAAAGTGATGTTTTATGAATCATGAAAGGGCCACCATGTCTGTACCTGCTTAATCAGCCCCTCCGGCAAGTCTAGCAACCTAACAGGTTCCGGAGGCCCTGTCATACCCCTGGACACAACCCCCCCTTGATAAAGAGTCGTGAGGAAGTTCAGTTGCCGGGCAGATCCATTTTGCCTAATTTCTTCCCCAAGATTTTTTTGCGTTATACATGTGGCGGTTGCTTCATGTGTCAAAGCGCCTTCTGACGCGGGGATTCTCTTTCCGTTTGACGCTGCACCGTTTGCTGTACGCTCGGGAAGTCATATAAAAAGACTAATGGGTTGGCCTGGAAACGGATGTGCCTTGTCCACCTAAAAGTGCAAGGAAAAGCTCTCTTAGCGGCTATTAGGAGTCACCATACGATCGGTGAATACATTAGGCAATAGGCCATTAGACGAGGTACGTTTTGTGATCCAGGTCCTACGGCCAAAAACAACATCACTCTTGATGTATTAGTAAATGCTCGCATAGGAAGGCACCTGCTTGGTGGCAAAGCAATCCAAACTAATCCTGGCGTAAATATGTATAAAGTATAGGCACAATTTGTAACTTAGTTGGAATAAATAGCCATCATGGTCGATCTTGACATGAACCGAGTGTAACATTTGACGCACAATTGTCTTCTTGCACTCAACACTTACGCAATAACGGTATGGACTGTAAGCCTTAACAAGGCACTGTATGAATTTGCCGCAGATCATAGCAATGACACTTGTTGGAGATGGATAAGACACTGCGACACACCGGAGATACGAGTGCAGATACCTTAGATTTAACATTTAAACTTAATTTCCCGCAAGCGATGTAATCCATAACGCTAGCTGCGAAAGCGCTTAAAGCACTCAATGCTAGCGTCAACACTGAAATGAATTTCAGCGCCTGAGTGATGCTGACACAACGGAACGGCCATGGCTGCATATTCCACATACCCTATCTGTTTGTGCCGTGTAGGACTCTACGGGGTCCTCAGACTTAGGCCCACGGCCCTTCTTCCGGCCGTGTACCAACGCGACGAACGAACTGTAGTCAGAGCCAGAAACAATCTACAACAAGGGAACGAGACGTCGATAAGAATAAAACCAGGATTTGGGAGCTCTAGAGAAGCATGTGTTGATCACTGCTCTGAGGCCAATGAAGAGAAAGGAACAAATGCCCATCCTCGTGTGTTATTGCGGGTCAAGATCCAAATGAGATTATGGCACCCGACTGCCATCTCGAACGGCGCGTCATTCCTCACCACACAATGCCAGAGAATGTGTAATTGTTCCACAAAACATTGGTGAAGACGTGAGGAGACGCCTGATACCGTAACCATAGAAACCCTCGAGTGCGGGCGCCATTAGAGAGAGAATGGTGAACAGTCGACGCGGCCTCCCGTGCATAGTGATGGAACCGAAAACAGGAGCTATTAAAGGGGCAAGGCAGGCTCGTGTTCTCAGGTCACGAAGAATAAATTGCTTTATTCCCAGGTCACGACGAAGTAAAATGAGACCTCATTTAAAGAAAGGGCCGATACATGTGACTAAATTGTCAATTTCCTGATTCACAGTTATTTAATATTAAAATTCCCAATTCACGCTTAACGCTTGATCACAACGGTCGGCTTACCCCGCATTCCCAGTTCACGCAGAATTATTTGCCTCATTCCTAATTCAAAATGAAGAGCTCCGTCGCCATGAACGGAAATAGCCCCATGCGATGTATGATCGCGTCTCCCAAAATTGCGTTTTTGCCATAATAAATTATGTTGGTAATCTCGCTGTTACTATCCCGCTATTTTATGTAGCTGTATATAACACTTTAATTCATTCTCCATGGAAATATTAATGAGTGTCTTTTAGTTTGTTTGGAAGAAATTTGAGATATCTTGTAGGGATATATGGGAAAGCCAGTAGATAGACATGTGTTGCTCTGATGAAAGTATTACTATCACTGAAATCTACAATTAAAACATACTTAAAGTCCGCATTTCCTCGCAATTATTGTGTATACCTATGTAACACGTTTTTGCTGACCTTTAAACCTAATTACTTTTTTCAAACGTCTTGTTTTCCTTTGTTTTCGATTTGGCGCGTCTGGTTTATTTATGAGTTGCAAGTGGCTGTTTGAGGGATCAGTTTGGTTTGGTTGGCCGAATGGCAGTTGCTTTCCTGCGGAAGGATTCACTTCAGATGCGATGTTGTGTCTTTCCGTAGGACCTGGATCACAAAATATGCCTTGTCCAATCACGTGCTGCTTAATGTAATAACTGATTGATTGTTGAGCTTGATGTCTTGAAGGAGTACAAACGTAGGCCAGCTAAACATGACGATTACACAAACAATAAAAGAACACGTTGAACTTTGCAACTGACTATATCAACCATGGTTTTGTTTGTGTAAGACTGTGTAATTCTGATAGCTCGGCAGACTAGGCTGTTGGTAGGTCTCTTGGAAATCGCCGTCGGCATGTTTTTGCGACTGCAGTAATAATTGGTTCGGTCTTTGTTACAATGGTTGGTCTTTGTTACGATAGTCATTCTTTGTTACAATACTCGGTCTTTGTTACGATAGTCATTCTTTGTTACAATAGTCATTCTTTGTTACAATAGTCATTCTTTGTTACGGTAGTCATTCTTTGTTACAATAGTCGGTCTTTGTTACAATATTCGGTCTTTGTTACAATAGTCATTCTTTGTTACAACAGTCATTCTTTGTTACGATAGTCATTCTTTGTTACAATAGTCGGTTTTTGTTACGATAGTCATTCTTTGTTACAATAGTCATTCTTTGTTACAATAGTCATTCTTTGTTACGGTAGTCAGTCTTTGTTACAATAGTCATTCTTTGTTACAATAGTCAGTCTTTGTTACGGGTGTCATTCTTTGTTACAATAGTCATTCTTTGTTACAATAGTCGGTCTTTGTTACAATAGTCGGTCTTTGTTACAATAGTCGGTCTTTGTTACAATAGTCGGTCTTTGTTACGGTAGTCATTCTTTGTTACAATAGTCATTCTTTGTTACAATGGTCATCCGTTGTTACAATAGTCGGTCTTTGTTACGAAAGTTATTCCTTGTTACAATGGTCGGTCTTTGTTACGATAGTCATTCTTTGTTACACTAGTGGGGCTTTGTAAGATAGCCGGTGTTTGTTAGAATAGTCGGTCCTTTTGTTCTATCATTTATCTACTAAAATTATGACGCAAATTTTATCGTACTCGCAAGAAAGGATAAATCAAACATCAATTATGCCTGCCCCACATATTCGAGCGCACTAGATTTAACATAACATTGAAGCATACGTTGACGATGAGACACCATGGCCGGTAGTTTATAGCCAATGAATTACAAGATATCATATAACATGAGAGTAGTTCTACTATATAATTACAACACTTACATTAATATCATCGATACCTCGCCTTGCTCTTAGACATGAACTACATACACTTGTCCTACCACTTGTTTACTTTTCTGCTGTCTCAACTCCACTTATTCCAAATCGAGGTTCACATGAGCCAAACAAAATAATAGGCCACATTTGCTCGAGAGCCGTCTGGTTTGGTCTGAATTTTCCTCCCTTCTGACTGAACGGAGCAAAGAACAGTTTATTCCCTCGTTTGTACGTGAGACAACTGTGATAATGCTCCCACTGGGATGTCCTTCACTAATCCATACCTGTTGTAAAGTCTTTGTACCAACGGGTTGTAAGTGAAATTCCAGACGATACATATATTGTCTACCGCGTCTCAGGTTATATCTGTTCTGTGATGCTGCTTCAGTGTCAGAGAGAGACAGAGAGAGAGAGAGAGAGAGAGAGAGAGAGAGAGAGAGAAAGAGAAAGAGGGGGGGGGGGGGGGCGGGCGAGGGGGGGGGGGGAGAACGAGAGAGAGAGCTAGTAATATGATTTAGACAAATAGGACTATATGGATACTGGTTCAATGGTGCTAACGTTTCACACTGTTTGCATATTTTGTACTTTGTATCTGATTTATTGATTCTAGCGTCCTAATATTTGCGGGTTAGACGGACCGAATTTAATTTCCGGACCAAGCATCAAATAACCCGCAAGCAGTTCTACAATCTCCAATCGTGATTGTATGTTTTACAGCAATCTTCGTTCCTGAGGTGAATGAAATGAAATGCGGTGAGAGATCAAAAATTGTAGGCATATAGTTCCTGCAATGACGTCAGCGCGTCGTCTCTTGTACGGAATCCAAGTGAACAAAAGGAAGCCAGGACTATTGAACTGATTCCGATCGATACAGGAGGAAATGAACACTGGATCACGGAAGGAGAGTACCTTCGTCGTCCGCCCGAGCCAATGGTGGGTGAGTGTTTGACGCAAAGTCAGGCGCGTTAACATTGAAGACGACTTTGGACGTCTGTGGGGGCCTTATGTGTCGGTCTTATGTGTCTGTCGTCCCCGTTCCACCCGCTACGTGGCGCCACGACGCGGTGGGCATTAAGCCGAACCCTTATCCGCAAGCTGTGGGCCTATCCATAGGCCCTAACTCCTAACTCTCATCCCAATGCCTGACCCCTATTCCTTGAGCCCTAATCCATAATATCCGGCCCCAAATTCCTAATGCCTAACCCTTCATCCCTGAGCCTTAATCCCTAATAACGGACTACCCATTCCAAATCCCTGACACCTAACCCCCGATGCCTGACCCCTAATTCATGAGCCCTAATCCCTAATATCTGACCCCCAATCCTCAATTCCTAACCGCTAATGCTCAATCCATGACCACTAATCTCAATCCCTGACCCGTAACCCTTAATCCCCGAGCCTAACAATAATCTGAGGAGTGAATCGATGATGAGAGAAAGGAAAATTCCAATTTCTGACAGCTGCAATTGCATTTCCGATGTCCGGCCATTTGCTATTGAGCCTTACACTTAGAATTCTGCTCTTTTGGATGATACACACATTGGGCCCTTATATAAAGCCACATCGGGCACTGCACTTCCGTTTCTATTGTTTCTATTCGTTTGAAATACCGCTTTGAACACGGGAACTCTCCGTCATGAAACAATTTACACATTCTTCTTCGGCAAATACACGTGCTGAAAGTCAAACAAATTCTCCTTGCAATAACGAAAGTCAGGCATGGGCCACAATGCCAAACTGTTTGCGAGGAGGTCAATAAATCGACTTCTAAAATGGCGGTATGTTTTTTATACCCGAGGTTTCGAGCAACACGGCAGCATCGCAAATTGGCAGGGTTAACCGATATCGCCCCGTTCAGGGTGGTGAAGTGACTCGACGTTTTACCATGAATCAATAGATAGCTTCGCTCTATCAGTTGACAGTCTTCATTCACATACGTTCGTTGCTACAAGTCAGAGGTAGGCCTAGTTGTTTTTTACACAGCGGTCCTCCGCGCGCTTTGGACGACAAAGAATTTCTCCGTATTCTGTCGTTTTACGGTTCTTTCTTTTCTTATTTAGGAAATGCCTCTCTGTCGAAATTCATGACCGAGAATTGCGAGATTAATGACGAGATCCAATGTCGTTAGTTTTAGGCACAACTCCGCTTCTTTCAAATGTTTCCCACGAAGTAATCTTGCCCAATGCCACAGGGAACAACCTTTACCCCTGTTTGCAATGCCACAACACGAAATTACACGCGTAATGACAAGCATCGGCTGCTAGGCAACAAGTGGCACGTGGGAAGGTGCTCGAGTGTCGCCCCCTGGTGGCGCGCCAGGCTAACGACCTGACAAATGCCAATGGGACAACAATGCACAACCCGAACTATGCGCCCACAGCATGAATATGAACTTGAAATCCACGTTTGTCTCGGCAGTCGGGGTAAAAAACCTTGAGAAACCTTGGAACAATTTATCAGGTATATATACATATCGTAGGGCCGCCTCAATAGCTCAGTGGGTTAGAGCACTCGCTGGCCACCAGTGGGCCTAATGGCACGTGGGTCGGTTGTTCGAGCTCCGCTGTGGCCATGTCTATGTGGCCGCAGGATAAAACTCCCATGTTGTTCTTCGCAAAGAGTATGGGATTACCCCAGGGACATGGCTCAGCTCTTCCTAACATTCTCCCATTGACGCGGTATGACCACAAGTGGTTAAAGCGTCCTGATAATAAAACCAATCAACATGTCATTTTCGAACCATATATTGGCCGCATGGGCTGGCCTGTTAGGCCACACCATGCGGTAGACATAAATGCACAGGGTGTTGCGCACCGTATCGTATCTGAAAACCTGTTGTTTGTGAGCGATTGTGGTACGCGAATATAACGAGTCAGTGTTATTGAGATATTTTTATGCCCTTTTTTGAACCTATCCAGTCAAAAATGCTTTTCATGTCGTTTTACCCACATGCTTGGTTGGATGGTTCTTTTAAGAATGCCGCGTTAAGCTTGACGGTCATATTGCAACAATTGAAAGTGCCACATCTTCCGGAATATACACCTACTCTGAGCGAAGTTATCCTGCATAGAGATTTGAACATGCGTGTTTGGAACCAATCATAGGATGCCTCGGCTGGCCTAGCAGAGCCCGCTCGACAATAGCTGAAAACGCTACCTAATAGGTCACGGTGTGACTCACCTCAACACAGTCCCACATATTGCCACTGGCGCCCTCTCGCCATCCTTCGTCCCTGACAATTGATGCAGTCCCACGCTTTGAATGGTATCACCTTCTACAGCACTTATGACGTTGGGGACGCATCTCTCGGTCTCTCGACGCCTCCCGTGGTCCATGGGGAGATAGGAAATTGGATTGGCATATCGATTTCCTCTAACAGCGGCAGAATTAGGACGAGATGAAGTATGTTTTCTCGGCAAGGCAAGCTTACCCAATTAGCGGGTCCCGGGACGGCGAAATTACCCGTAACATCCCCCCTTGCCACACCGTAGCGGTTAAAGAAAGCAACCGGTTTGCTGGAAATCAGTGGCAAAAACCCAGACCGTTCCCGATGACATGAACAGAAACTAATGAGGCCTTTTCAGGGTCGGCTAATGATCGCGGATTCGCGTGGCGGATATGTGCAGCGGGCGTAATTTGCCTCTCGGGTGAGACCTATGCAGGATAGAAGCGGGGTATTGGAAAATCGACATGAAACAATTGGCATGGCGACCGTTTTTTTTCTGTTTTCTTCCTTTCAGGATAGCTGAACACGATTCGCTGGCGGTTGGTTGACTTGGCTCAGTGAAGGGGAATTACTGCTTTGACTTGAGGTGAGGCCTCGTGTTGAACAGACCCGGGGGATCCAGACGCTGGAGGGGAGAAGGATCGAGAGGGGTGGGGAGTGTGGATCAAGGGAGGGGCATTGTGGTTAGGGACTTGGAGTCAGCTGTGGTGGGTTCAGGGGACGACGTGACGCTGGCAGTGGCAGTGGCCTATCCAGGTGTAAGCCCCATGGCACGTGCTTATACATTATTATGGAACCACATGATTATACCTCATTCTCGGGGACACGTTCGGCTATAATAATAAGGTAGCTGATATACAACAGCACTGGGGAAATTTGTTTGCCCGCTTGGCCAACACGCCCATGAGCCATGTATCATTAGGTGGAACCATCCAGTTACCGGCCTATAGACCACTTCGCTAATCGTAGTTTAAATTTTGCCACCGTGAGGCGCCACTGCATGTGCAATGCATTCTGGGTATTATTTTGGTCTTTGCGAGATGTCAAGATGGCGCCATCGCCTGACAACGTATTTTGTAAAAATTTAGACATGAAATAGTGTCATCTATGGAACGGAAAAGTTACGTAATCTAAATGTAAGTTAGATATGCTCATTTATTTTATACATGCCTTGCCAATAACGTGGAAATATGGTATTTATCACCATAGAAAAAGTCAAGAAAACACCAAAATATTTCTCATAACTCTGTGCCCCAGTCACGATTTTTCCAAGATGGCGTATAATTGCGAAGTCGTGTATAGGGCTGTACAGTCACTTCGGGATTTTATCGAGACCCCACGAGACGGGGATACCTATGCTCTGCGTCAATGCCTAGCATCAACGGCCTGTACGTGTTGCCTACCTTCCGGTTGTTTGCCTTCCCTCGCCTCACACACAAGATCGGCTAAAGCTGTCCTTGGAAGCAGAACTAACCACTGAAGTTCTGTGCATATCCGAATTATAACCATCCGAGTAGATTTATGTAATGTATGAGCGGTTAGGCAGTTGATAAACCAGAATGCGCTTGTCTCATTAGGGACTATCAGGGTCAGGGGATCTGATGTGCTGCGCGGGGTTTTCCATGTCGTATGACGTAATAATCATCATGACGCGCGTGTCTGCGCGCGGTATCTATGGTTACGTATCAACGCTCCTTATATGGACTGAGCAGGTGAGGACAATGGTGCTCCGTTTGTCGTAGAACTATAAACATCGATGATTTGGCTCAAAATACAACGCTTCCAACGGTCTCATCGAACGGACCACATGCATTATGGAGAGATAAATGTCTTGTCCTTGACTATATTATGATTTTATAGTTAACAATGCCTGGACCAAAGCAAACAAAAAATAGTTTCACACCCACTCGATTCTTTAGGCACAAACCGCGCAGCTGGCCGATTCCCAACACTAAAACGTTGACTACAATGAGTGAGAGTCACGCAGTTGCAGCAAGGCACCAGCGTGATGCGCACTCGTTCTAAGAGCACGTGTTTTTTTGTTGGTCCCCAAAAGACCTAAACCGGAAATAGAACCCGCGAGAACTGTACAGCCCTATTGTATGTCTTCCGCCCGGTGTCTCCAATATATGACAAGCCAGTTGAAGGACGTCTTCAGCATGTCCGAGGATCACGGCGTGGCCCAAACCGCCCTGCTGCCCATGCAATCGACAATCGTTGCCATGGCGACGCTGCATAGAACAATGAAACATGACGCAACGCACAAAAGAATCGTAGTTATAGCTTTAAAGGTGCCGCTTCCATGACTAGTTGCCTAGTTGCACGTGTCATGTTGCTTGGCAACATATATATGGTATAAAAAGGCGACTGGCCAACTATATGTGGAAAGGCTTGCGATTTGCGGACAGTCAGTCCCAAAATGCTTGACTTTTGTCGTTGCGTGCGGAAATTAAACCAAAGAAGCAGAGACAAGTCAACGCCTTAAATTTAAATTCAACTCGTAATAATAGTAATAGCGCGAGTTTTGCATGGCGTTAGGCATTTTATTGACCCTTCATCAAGCTGTAGCAGCCCTTTATTTTAATTATCCACCCTCGACCTTGCGGCCTCGGGCCGATAATAAAAATTGGCGGGCTGCTATGGCTTGATGTCGGGCCAATAACATTGCCTAACGCCCCGCAAACTCGCGCTATTGTCATATTATCACGTTTTTGGCGATGAAATTGCTGATTTCGATGCGGTGCATGGTGCAGCGCGCCATGAATAGACATGGCGTGACATGGCATCCGCCTTGAACAGGCCACAGATCCAAGTTTTTCCAAGGCATGGTAAGTTGATCGTTTACATGTGGTTATGTCTCGTACAGATAAAAAACCTTATATATTATATCACCATTAAGCAATAAAATCCATTAAATTGATGAAACAAGCTCGATCGGACTTAATAGGCAGACCCGGGAGGCAGACAACTTTGCTCGTGACAAGTGGGATACCTCTATATTTGGCTTTAGCTCAAGTTACAAGTAGCGTGACGTCTTTGTCACTGCTTAAATGATGGGGGGGGGGGGATGAACTTGGAATGAAGTAGGCCTATCAGCCGACCGCCGAGATCAAGGATTTTCATTAATCGGGAACCGGGAATTTGAATATTAAATGTGAATCGGGAAATCGTCAATTTATTATCATGTAACTTATCCGCCTTTCCCTTGTATGTGAGGAGTTCTTCTTTTAATTCATCGTGATCTGGGAATAAAGGCCCTTATTTTTCATGATCTGGGAAGATGACCCCCCCCCCCCTCCCCTTGGCTGACCCCTTTGGTTTAGCTAAGATTCCTTCTCATCTTTACGACATCCAACAAGTGGACCTCTCCCCTCCCCCCAAACCCCAACTACCACACACTTTTTTGTCTAATGGACCTCCATATTATTTTGTTGTGTCCCCCCCCCCCCCAGTTGTAATAATTGTCTCTGTGCACAGTCAGCTCTAAAGTCTGTACTTCTCCTCATGTTTTTCAATGCAAAATGTAGGCTGTCTGGGCTTTTTTTTTAGGAAGAACGCTATTGGAGGCGTGGACCCGCTCTCAGTCGCAAATTTCCAGTGGCCCGCCCCCCCCCACTCGTCGTAAAAATATTGGACCCCCTGGTCGCATTTTTGGTTCAGAGCCCCCACCACCCTCCAGTCGCCAAACATATGACCCCTTGGTGCACCCCTGAACCACTTTCAAACAGGAAAACAGGTAGCTAAATAAGTATCCATCATAGTCATAGAGGCTTGCCAAACTTTTTTCCTTTACACATATTTTGCAAAATTACAGGCATTCTAAGAAATAAAATACTTTAAATAGATGGTCCAAATAGAATTATAATATCTACATAAATGGGGTGTTTCCTACTTTCTAAAAGTATTTACTATCTATCTATAGTGATAGTGGTTAGTAAAGATTGAAGATATCTCATATTTTATATCTGTAGGTCTACTGATATTGTGACATTGTATGTTGACTGTCCTTTTATCAGTGTTGCCAGCCAGTGGTGATATAGAGTAGGCAAGGCAATATCACTTCAAGTGTCAAGCTCAGTGGCACATTCCGAAGGAAAACATGGTCCCCCCAGTGCCTCGATCCCAACCTGAATCTACAAAAATGAAGAAGCTAGTTTAAACTATTTGTCAATGTTATTTTAGTCTCATATGGTTGACATGTTACCTTACCATGACAAGAAAAGAATAGTTAGATAAAGTAATCTTTATTAGCCAAATGAGTTGACAAAACTTGACAATTTTAATAAATAATCAAAGAATCTTGCTCATGCTTGGTACAACTTGTCATTTATTGTTAAAATTTGACATAAAAATTTAAATTACTAAAATATTTTTCATATGGATGGTAACAATAATAATAATACTCTTTGGTGCTCCACCATGCTCCACTCGTGTACCTGCGTATTATGGCATGCACAAACTGACTTTTCACAAAGTGATCAAGTCGAAATAAACTTAATACACATATATTAGTGTATTATGGCAAACATTTTGTTGCAATCTAGTGCTAGCATATAGTAGAGACCATATTGAAGGCTTGCAATAGTGACAGTGCTTTATTGGCTTGGAAGTGAGAATGTTGGTAATGAAATACTGTACATAGTGAAAATGAAAAACGAGTTATATTGCAAAAGTGGTTATTGGTAGATATATGGCTTGTTATCATATTCTCTTCTTACATGGTAGTCTGGGCATGTTGTTCTTTGTATAACCATGTAAATAGCTAGAGTGTAAAACAATTTTATATTTTGTAATTTATCTTCTTGCATGGTCATTAATACCGGTATTCAAAATAAAGAAACCAAACATTTCATTGAAAGTAATTATAAAAAGTAAAGGCATTGAAAAAAGTAAATATCACAATGATGCCATATTACCTAAGTCTGTACAAAATATTGGTTTTTATCCTGCATGATTCTCATATTGGTATTGAAATTTCTTCCTATATAGCGTGTCTTGGCACTACCATCAGCCTGCACTGGGTCTGGATCCTCAGTGGGTCCTGCCAATTGTACAACAGCTTTGATGTAATAGGTATATAGATTTACATATGATTCTGAAACAACAATAACATATAATGAATATTGAAAAAAAATCATTCTTTCCTTTGCACTTGATATTGGGGTAAATTAATAATGATGAATAAAGCAGACAATTTTATTCTATAATTTGTTAGCAGCTATATAGACATCCATTTGGTGGTTGATATTCCTATAAGTGACTGGTCTATAGAGATCTGGTTCGCCTGTCCAGGTATATCAAACACTGATTAGGCCTAGTTTCATTTGTCAAAAAAAAACAAAAAAAAACAACAAAAAAACACACACACACAGATCTAGAAAATAACTAGCTTTTTTGCCCCAAAATGTCCTCCAAAATTAACACACATCTGCATTGGCATGTGTAAGTGTAACCAACCACAAAACTTTAATCATGGCTATGACAACCCTGGCGGTGGGCCTCATAGTCATACTCGTACTAGGATCCATATATGCGAGGAAACTATCACAATAGACTCACATGAAGCATAAAATTTAGTTTTTATGGTTAAGTTACGTGAAAAAATTAGGCAATCAGTTTTATATCAATCTTTCAACATTGTTCAGTGACAACTTCGGATCAGGAACGAAATAAGTCCCCCCCCCCTCTGATTGTGTGACAACCTCAGATCCGAATGACCCTTTTTTTATTTACAAACAGTGTCCCCAACCCCCTCGGGCGAATAGCTTCTCTGATTGTCGTTTCAGACGCATGTGGCTGATCAGCTAATTTACAGCCAGTACAGGCTAGACGTCTGACCTACTCTCGCTGCTGTCAAAAGTGACACGTGTGACCCGGATTAAGCCTGTGGCCACTTTCTACGGTTCAGTCGAAACTTCCACTAAATCTATTGCATTTTCTAAAACTAAAGTCCACAAACAAACTTGCCTTGCCAGTTTAGTTTCTAAGGCTAAGCCACGCTGAACAGATATGGCTGTTTCAGTGATTGCTGTGCGGTCAGCCATACGCCTTCGACTTAAAGGCTTCGTCCAGCGTAAACACTTCTAAAATTCATTCATTGGCCTTGGAGAAAGATCATATATGGTCCCTCCAATTCTCTCGGGGTATGGGTCATCCGAATTACATATTCTCCACCAAAAACGAATCACCCTTTTTACGATAAATGCACGAAAACACCATAACTTGACCGCAGGCGATCGAAGCGAAAGTGTTGTGTTGTCGGCGGTAAAAAAAAACACGTGGCATGTTTATGAAATGGCGCACGCTGATTGGCTGAACAATTAGGATGATTGACAGGTCGGAACTATCCATTGTAGTTATAGCCTTAAATGGCCCGCTTACCTGCCTAGTTGCACGTGCCATGTTTCTGGGCAACGATATATGGTATCAAAAAGGCGACTGACCTGTCAAAAAGCTGGCGATTTGCGGACAGACAGTCGCAAAATGCGTTACTTTGACCGTTGCATGCCGAAATTAAACCAAAGAAGCATTTAGATTCAGTTTCGTAATAATAGTAATAACGCGAGTTTTGCACGGCGTTAGGCATATTATTGACCCTTAATCAAGCTGTAGCAACCCTTCATTTAATATACTTGTTATGACGAACATTTTCGTCATATGTCGGTCGGTCGTGTTTGTTTGTCTGTTTCTATATATGTATGTATGTATGTATGTCTGTTTCACGCAAAAACGGAAAGTCATCTTATGGCCTAACAACGGCATGCATCGGTTCGCAGTCTTCAGTACCTTATAGCCACGCAGTAGGGCTAGAACGTACTCGTCACCCAGGTCAAAAGGTCAAAGGTCAAGGTCACAGCGATTTTGTGAAAAAAAACTAAGAATGCATGTATCTCCGTTAATATTAAAGCTAGAGATTTCGGGTGAGTTGCAAAATGTGCTACACTTTAAGACGCAGTTTTCGGGTATTGTTCACTTTTTGATGCGTAATAGTCATTTCGAGTAAAATGAGGTCGTACTTTTTGCGGAAAACGCACTAAATGACCTCTGTCAATTTTCTCGCTTTTGGGCACATTTGCCATCAAGCTATCGCTATGATGTCCTAATATGCCATAGAAATATGAATTAAGATGAGTTGTGTCGAATGTTAGAGTTCTCCGATGCGTCACGTGACGTCACGATGACGTCACTTTTGGTAATTCGTCAAAAATCAGGTAAAAATCCTAAAAATGAGTGAGTAGCATCACATTGTAGGAAACGTAGTTCCTCGTATAGCTGCAAACTAAAAATAATATGTTCCTATCTTACTTCCGGTTCCAGGGCCGACGGCAGTTCTCTATGGGACTTCCCATGTTAAAGCGCTGTATCTTTAGGCTGGGAAAAATGTTTTGTCGTGTATTTCACAAGTGCCTCCAGCAAGCGACACCGGCATTTTTTTCTTAGTTAAACATGATACATAGTAGCCTCAGTGCTTATCGCATGCAATTGGAGCAAATAGTGACGTCACAGAATTTTTTTGAAATTTGGCCAATGGTGAAAGATACGGCTTTTGGGTATTAGCAGAGGCTCCCACGGGTGTCCTATTCAAGCCATCACTCAATGCTTGCACCTGTAGATGGATAATACTAAGCTGAGTCATAATCTGTCAACATGGTTCCATAGCCACATTACTTTTCGGTATATAGTCGAAATCGTTTAACATGGGATCCTATGGGGAAAAATGAGCTTGATCGAATATGACCTACTTCCGCTCAAGCTATTTCAGTCTCCTTCGCCACACAGTGAGGTAATATCACCTTGAAGCAAGTTATAAGAAAAACACGGCGATATCTGTATTACTTTTTGTTTCCATGGCAACGAAGCCACTGGCCTAATGATAAACATACAGATTCTTGCCATTGAAAGAAAGATCGTCGAAAATCAGATAAAAATGCTAAAATTGCATTCTTTTCGCCAACTAGTTGCCAATAAGCGTCTACAGATCACTTAATGCTTCAATCAGGCGGATGTTGCTCAGTTATGGCGCTAGAGTGCTTCAAAGTGGGACGACACCTTTGCAGGGCCACCAATGATGAGTGCATGGAGATTGTGTCTATCTTTAAAACAACGTCAAAATTAAGAAAAACATGCCAGAGCTGTGATCTTTACGCCAAATGGTAGGGACCATCGATCGGCAGAGAACTAGTCAAAGAAACAAATGAGTTCCTATATCACTTCGCATGCAGTGTTCTTTGTTCTTGTCCTAGGTCTCCGTGTCTCCGCAATGATGAACTAATGCAACTTTTGGCCATTTCGTCAAGCCATAGCTGAAGGACTATTCTTTCTATCGCCTAGCTCTTCAATCGAATAAGTTGTGGCAGTAAACCTTGGCATATTGCCACTTGGACGTTGTCGTGCGTCACGTCATAACGTCACTATGACGTCATGACGTCACACATCGTACGTAAGCTATTACTCAGCTATTATAAGGTATGGCGTCTTTCGGGTCGCTTTACGTTGCAGGTCGTGTTCAGGGACAGTTTGTGCCGTGTGTAACTGTTTTGGCGCAGGGGATATGTATGCGTCAAAAATGACGTCATAGCTAACGTGCCCCTACGAAATGTTAGGTTTGCTTTACTTTTAGCCACTTTGGCAATAGCTGTCATAACCCGAGTTGATAAGTAGACATATTAAAGAAATAGAAGCCATCTTGAGCATTTGCGCGAACGTCAAATGACGTCATGTCACGTCACGATGACGTATTATTAGATAAAAAGTAAAATTTGTAGCGCCATTCATAATGAGTCAAGCAATCGCTTTTGAGAACAACATTTCATGTTCACTTGAACACGTCGTCTTCACAGACACCTATGGCGAGCTGGCTAAGTGTGCGTCAACGTCATAGCTTACGTGCTCCTACGAAAGTTTGGGCCTGCTTGATGTTCAGCTAATTTGGCAATAGCGACCATCACCCACAAGTTCATGAGTTCACCCATGATTTCGTAAGTAGGTATACTTAACAAAATAGAAGCCATCGCGGATATTTGTCGTGATCGTCAAATGAAGTTCGTGAAGTCACGAAGACATAATAAATAAAAGATACCAAAGTACCGTTAATATTGCTTCAAGAGAAGCGCCTTGGCTTCAAACTGGATGTCCAATTAAGCTCCGCCTACAGTGCCACACTGCCTGTCGAAGGCAGCATTTTGCCCAAATTGCCTCTATAAGGCCCTTTAGCCAAATGTACTTATGTATTTTCGTCCTCGACCTATGGTCGAATATCTCTTGTTATATTGTCGAGTGTGCGCTTGTTGGCCTGCCCATAGGCTGGCAATTGGTTCGAGCCACATCTATGCAAAACTTTTGCAGGATTAATTAAAATGCTATCCCTACCGCTACCCCTCTCAAGGTCTTGAGATGACATACAAATGTTAAACCGAGCATCATTAATTACTTTTACTCCACCAAATGGTGGACACCGCTCGCCGTTTCCAAAGTCCTGGGTGCGCCCTTAATTCCGCAAATATATCTCATTGTTCATTAGCTCTAAGAAATCACACCACATGACTCATTTTAAGGGGCAACACGTGGCACATCTGACGAATAATGAATTACAGTTACAGGTGGAGGAGAAACCATTCAACGACAATGAACTAATTGTTCAAGGCCAATGAGATTACGCCTTGATCCATTTTCTTCAGAAACACGGGAGCTCATTGGAAATTGAATCAGGTAACCGTGGACCGACAAGCAGCATGATAAACACCGAAATGGGCAAACAACACCATAACACTCTCCGGGCAATTTAACGCTCGGTTGCCCCTTGCTTCGATGATGTTCTATGGCATACAAAACCATTGAGGTGCTAGTTTCATTTGGCAAGGAATGAAATTTCATTGACATTCCATTATCTGCTACGGGATTTCGAAATCAGCGAATCATGCAACATAAATGTCAACGATCGTATAGGCTTTGGTTTTCATGATCCGGTTGGTTACGGGCTTGGTATCGATCATTAAAATTTCTTTTCATTTCGTCGTCGAATTCCGTATACTGTATTATATATGGTACGATACTGCGCTCCACTGGCCGGGGCATTGAAAGTCACTCGTGGGTAGAGGGTCACATATTTTGGGCTGGTTTGCGCAAGGCTGAGGCCTTCACTGAGCATCACGGCTCCAAGCGATATTCGACTCTGATCATCTCCTGTTTTAACAGGATAGAATGGAGCCGTTGTTTTATGACCGGATTGAAACAGACCAATCCACACTCCGACACCAAGGCCCGCCAAAGCTTGAGTCCTTCTTTCTTAATCGTGAACATGAAATTGACAATCGTAGCTGAAGATAGGTACAAGTGAGAAGTGCACATATTTGAAACCGACAACAAAGTGACATGCTGCTGTGTTTGTCCGATCTGTTTGTCCGACATAACGCACGTTGAAAAATTCTTTGGACCACATGATTGGATAAAAGCAACAATGACGTCATTGAATGACAGCCTGGATCGGCCTATTCAAGCTTTCGAGTGGCGACATGAATTGATTTCATCGGTTAGGCCGGGAAATGTTGGTATTTAGTGGCGTCGAGTTTGCATATAACTGAAACTGCAAAGATTTGTCGCATATCTTTGGCGTAAACTACAACATTTTGGTCAAAATAGAATATGCCAGCTTTGACCAAAATGCTGTAGTTTACACCAAAGATATGCGACACATCTTTGCAGTTTCAGTCATATGCAAACTCGACGCCACTAAATATCAATGTCAATTTATTTACAATACATTAAAAAGTCCATTCACTCGCTTTAGAAGTATACGAAATGTGTTAAATTACTCCTGTGGTGAATCAAGCCCCACGTCTGTTTATGTCAGTCTCTGTGTGTGTGAATAACAGAGACAAACTTTACATGGCGATCGATTCACCATGGAAGACCGGGGTTGCTCAACCCAAAACAAGGTCAATGCATATCCGTCAACTTGCCAGTGCTAACCTTTCTCAAAGCATTTTCCCACAAATGCGTTGCCATCAGCTAAAAAATAAAACAGTAAGGGTTATCCAAAAACCCGGCTTGAGTCCGCGTACCATTGACGATAGTGTATCGTGTTTGGGCTTCATGAATTTCGTGATGCATCGAGTTTGTGACTTTTCCAGAATGGCGCCTGGTGAACCCCGCTGGGGAGTTGAGTTTACGATGATGCGAGACGGATTCATAGAAACTGTTGCAAAACCAAGGACATTGGTCATTTAGTCCATTGACGTGTTATGCTGCGGATAGTCTCTTTTGGCTGCAGGATCGAGAAATTACACCAGAGACATTGTCCCACCATTATCAGTATTGCAGTCGATTGCACCATAGTTAAAATTATATGCTACCGCAGCCACAGATGCACAAACAGGGGTCCCTACGGAAGTTATCATCCTACCTGTGTGACTTGTGTGTCGGACAAAACGCACGTGGAAAAACCCTGATTGGATAAAAACAACAAGTGACATCAGTGAATGATTGACAGCCTGGATCGGTCTATTTGGCTAGTAATATGAATAAATGTGTAAACCTCAACCGGACACCAGAGTGGTAGCTTATGGCAACTCAGACATAATATAACACTCGACGATTGTTATTAATCGGATTTGACATTGCGAAGATACCCTCGATACGTTATGGGGTGGAAGGTGGATTCCCAACAGATATCCATGAGCGAAAAAAAAGCAAATGGCTCGGTTGAGAAAATATTCCACCGTTATCAAATTAAAATTAAATTCATGTATGCTGACATGCCAACATGCCCCAACTCTGCATCATTCACATTATTATCGCATATTTGTTTGGAAGGGTTACTTAATGATGCATGCAATAGCATGTAAAGTGGAAAGGGACGAGACACAAGCATAACGAGGGATAGGACTATATGTCTGGGGTGGCCAGGAATTACATAAACAGATCCATCGCTTCAGAAAAAAAGCATCCCGAATCCAGATGCCGCCATGTTGGATTCGATCTCTCTGCGGTTTACGGCCTGTGCTCGAACGGAACAGGATTGGCTTGACCACCTTACAATATGCTTGTCCATATACATGTACAATCATTCACGTTATTGGCAATATAAATTATCCATATCCAAGTATAGATGTGACCTACAATCTTTCCCTGGTATGACCATATGATGGTCTGCATGCAGTCTTCATGCGAAAACGCCATGTTGACCGTTGCATGGAATGCAAAACAATACCCATAATGCATAGCAGACGCTGCCAGCGGCGGCGCGCAATAGAATAATGGGTGGAGTGTTTTACGAAGTCCTCGGTGTCGAGGGATTGCCCCGGGGTGAGGCACGCTAAAGGTTACCGCAGTTGGTGGCGGGTTAGGAAGCCGCATCTCTTTGCTACTGGCATAAGAGACAAGCAAGTTTTCAGCAACGAAAACCAAGAAGGTGATGATTTGTCGCTGTTGCAACAACAGTGATTATTAACGGCGTATGATTAACCCCCTACCCTCTACCATCCACCCACCCCCGCTTTCCTACACCTTCGATGCATTCTGTCACCCCCCCCCCCCCACCCCCACCACCACAATTCTTCAGTTTTATGGGCCTGCCACCGGTCGCCGGCCTTTCTGAAACCGCCGGAACTCTCTCAAGCAGTGCCATGTTCGTTATGCCGCTATAACAACTGTCATAGCAAAAGAAAGCTTGATTACTGACGGAAGTACTTCTGTATTATTGTTCTCCCGTTTAGCTTAGCTGAACGCGATTCAAAGCCGGTTGGTCGAGTTGCCTTAGGGACTGCGTCGACTTGAGGTCAGCCCCCAGCCACCCGCGAGAACCAGCATTTGAATATGGAAATTGGAAATATAGGTTAGAGCCTGATCTAACCTAATGAGGAAGACACGGTTATTCACGCTGTATTCTTACGCGTATGCGTGCTCTTTTGCGCGTATGGGATATGCGTAGAAGTCACAAATGCACCATTAATATTGTTCGCCTGTCACGTTGTTATATATTCATTTTACAACCAAAAATATGTCAAGATGAGACATTTTTGGAAACCTGTACTCCATTTGTTTCAACTTGATATCTTGTTCTAGATACCTCCGGCAGGTGTCTCTTCTCCAACGGTTTTTCGTCTTCCCGAATTTTGTAAAAATGTAATTTCAGAAAATCGATACGGAATTATAGCATTTGAAACGTAGGCACATCCCTTGGCACATGTCTGTAACAGGAGACAAAGTACGTCACGTACTGTTCAGAGACTGGTCAGCCCTCGTGTTGAACGGAGACTGGGGAGCCAGACACCGTGGAATGGGGCGGGGCGGGGGGGGGGGGTGCGAGTACCAGAGAAGGGGGGGGGGGGGGGTGATTGCTAGGGAATGGGTTCGTGCCAGACACTGGGGGGTTAAACGTCGACGTGACGATGGATTTCGATTAGAAAAGGACATGGCAGGGCAGTCGCGTATCCAGGTGTAAGCCCGCTTATTATCTATTCTTGGGAAAAGTACTGCCGCTGATGTATAGAGCATCTGTTCTTAACAAATATGGACGCCAGATTGAGGCTAAGGAAGAACAAGTGATGTTGCCATTAAGTCACATTTGCTAAACAAAATAAAATAATAAAAATATGTTCTAGCCATAGAATAGACCCGACTAGCTAGCGTCCTTTTTTGATGATTTGTTAATGGCGATAACCCCTGCCTTACGATGTGCTTGCGGACAGGTAACCTATGGGAGGGGCAACTTGACGCTGGGACACACCCCCGGTGTAACATCTCCCACAACATATCCAGGATTGCATGTTGCACGACTATCCGCCAAAAAATGCGAACCTTAACCCCGCCCCACCCCCCCTACCGCCCCACGTACACGCAGACTCCGGCAGTACTAGGATTTTTTCTCAGAAGTGCTTAACGGGATGCGATCAATAGTTAACGCCTACCTGACGTCAGTACTGAAGCTCCTTTCTCTTGCATATGCGGATGGCATTCCTGTTATCCTTCCCAATGCAGTCATCAATTGATTCGCAAAAAGATTAATTCAGGAGGCCAGCCGGTTTCGCTTGTTTGCTTCATTTTGGTGAAGTAGTAACTTTAAATGTTTTAAGTGATGCGACCGTAGGACAGAAAAGCAAAAAGACTTTCCTTACGGACATTTGTTACCGCCGCTAACAAAACGCGGATCTACATCTGCGGATGAAAAAATGCCACCTGGGCAAGAAAAAACAGGCATTGTATTGCGTCCGCGAAGCTCGTGTTTATCACGGCTGCTGCTCAGGGTTGCGTAAAAGAAGATGATGATAAATTACCGCCCCCCCCCCACTGACTTGTTTTCAATCGGGGTGCTGGGTAGGATAGCCCCAATGGCTCGAATAGAGGTTCATTCATCAGTAAACATCTCCCACACATACATTATTTCGATTAAGGGATGCTATTGTCGATATGTTCGTTCCTCCCATAAGTACTACCTTACAGCAATGGATCACGTTTCTCACTGTTCTATTACTGCGGCACTGTGTAAAACACCGCTAGGGTAAGGAGTAACATGTAACAGTACATTTTGAAAAAAGAATTACGAGGCGCAAGCTGAATACATATCTCTTCAAGAATGAACTGTTACACGGGTATTCTCTGAATTAAAGTACGTCGAGCCTCACGTGTTCTCGATGGCATGAATAGGAGTCCTGTCAAAATGTACATTCGGAAGCAATAAAATAGCTGAATGAAACCGGTCAGTCTTCCATCTTTGGACCCACGTACATTTATTTGTTTGTGTGTGTAGTAAATAGACATTCTCGTGGACAGTACCAGTCCTGTAAGAAGGACGTCAATACCGAGCTGCGGGCGTCGATCAGAAACGGTCTTCGCCATAGTTGAACCTTCAAATGTAACAATTACCCTCTAATGTAAAAACCCGCAAATGTAAAAACGTTTTCCCCTCTAATGTAACATACCCCACAAATGCAGTAACTTGTTTCCCACAAAGTTAACATAGCATTCAAACGTAACAACACATTTCCCCCTAAATGTAATAAAATGTCAACCGCAAATGTAGAACTTTTTTCCCTCTAATGTAGGAAACTGTGTCAACCAGAATTGTAACAACCATATTTCCCTGTAATGTAAGACTTTTCAAAATCAGATTTAAAAGTGTTCTGAAAACAAACTTAACGGGTGCATTCGTGTATGTCAACTCGCATGGGCTAGAAATTCCTTTTCGCATGTTTCCAAATTCTTGATCTGTGATCCCAGTGATGCTTGTCGTTAATTGGCGGACGGGCGTTTTACGATGTGTTCAGACTGTAAGATCATATCATGCATGTGCAGTCGTAAGGACTCGAGACGGGAGCCCCCGACTATGCCTTAAGAAAGCCATATTAAGATATCTCACTAAAGCAACTGTCAGTAGAATATAGAAAGTAATGTAGCATACACAAAATATACTATAGTCACCTGTTATACACTCAGATATCTCTGCACAGAGGGGACCCTTAGCAAATTGTGAGTAGCATATTCGTTGTAACCTATGTACCATCAACGTACTATACCACCTGCTGATATTATATTTCTCTTTGTGAATAAACTTTTCTTTGTAACTTGTTACTGACAGTAGTAAAACTGCTTTTTGTATTAAACTATGTTTGGTTTCAAAATTTGTAAATTCGTCTTATGCTTTGTTTGTGTCGTTTAAGCTCACATGGTGGTAATTCAACAGCTAGAGCTGTGAAACTTGGCCAATATATATACGACGCCGTCAAGCACAGCTTGAAAGGGATTACGAACATCAGGCAGATAGGTGCCACTTGGACATGTTAAGACCGATTGCGGCTCTCCACATGCGGTATCGACCGAGTGATATGTCGATACATTATTTCGCGCAGATGCTGATTTGACCCCTACTATCCGGAGTGGACCCCTAGGATCCAGATTGACTCCCAGATCCCTATTCACTCTTTAGATCCGGATTTAACCCCTGGGATCCGAATTTGATTCTAGTATCCCGACTTGATCATACGATCCGGATTTAACCCTTGAGATCCATATTTGACCCTTAGGATCCGGATTGGACCCTGAGATTCAGATTGTACTCCTGAGATCCAAATTAGAACCCTGGCCCGGATCAGCTGGAGCCGTCTGATCCGAACTGAACCTCTATGATCCATATTGGATCCATATGATCCGGATTTACCCAGCGAATCTGCTTTGGACCTGTCGGATCAAGATTGACCTCTTGGAACCTGATTAAGGCCGACAGATAGAGATTTGAGTAGGATGCAGATTGATCCTTCGGATCCCGATTTGACCCTTCAGATGCCACTGTGTTGCGTCTGATCCTGATTGGATCATTTTGATCAACATTCGGCTCCTTGCGTCCTAATTTGACACATCGGGTGCCGATTTGTCCCACGGATCCCGATTCGAACCCACGAAACCAGATCCGACCCAGCGGATCCCGATTTGTCCCACGTATCCCGATTCGAGACCCCGCATCCCGAATCGGCCCTTAGTACTTTTACCTACCATAGCCTCGTTGGCAAGCGACAGCTAGTGGACTATTTCTTGACCTAGATTTCGCTATTGCGCCTGCGCATTACAGCTTGATGCCGCACGCGGGATATTCGAAAATGGTTGGCAGTCTGTCTCCTGGCGGAAATAACTACTTTTGGGTTCCTGCTGGAGTTATTTGACAGTAAAGACGATGGGGCGGCTGCTCAAATAAGATACATGCAAAGTGCGATGCCACATTCAGCGATTCCATGTGCACATGACAGGCACAAGAAACGCAAGTAATTCCAGTGATGGGACATAACCTAAGCTCCCTCCAAAAATTCTTCCAATACTATCGCCCACAGATATGATAGATGACAAGATAAACAGATCGACGGCTATAGCAAAACTTGTCTGCTTCGTTTGCGTGAAACTAATAATTTTGGCATCATGTGAATCCCTTTGGCAAGATGACTGTGAGTACGTCAAATTCTTTTTGTTGTCTTTGGTTGAAGCTGACAAACATAAACTGATATTACCCTTGTCAATGAAATATTTCTTGTCAAATTAGAAAACGAGGCGGCAAATATTTTCCGCGCTGACTATAGTTAGTGCATCATATGTGGAAAAGTAAAACAAATGTTGTGTGAGGACCTTTAACCACCCTGTGTCCTGACCCTCTTGGGCAAAATCCTGGATCGTCACTGAATTGCATTACAGAGAACATTTTACCCCCGTGCTCGGGTCCCACTCTGTCTTTATCGCCTTGGCGACCGGAGGAGCACCAAACGTTTTAGCGTTTTAGCACGAAAACATGATGAATTAGCAGAATAAGCAATTATGTATGAACAAAGCTATATTTTAATTCGTTTAAATTTATCTTGGAAGCGAAGTTACAGATCAAGCATACGCCACAAAGATGACGCAAATACCATTTACTGCTCATTTCCCCGGCCATCTTGGACGACAATCGACCAGAGGAACCGTGGGTGGCGGCATGGTTCGCTCCGGTCGACTAGATGGTCGGACTAGTCACTGTTCGGCAGCTAAATCGTCAATCATTAGTCGACTAGCGGTCGCTTGCAAACGAGGCCCATGATTGTCGATTTCCTACTCACGATTAACGAAAAAGGATTCAAGTGTGGGCGGGGCTTAGCTCGGAGTGTGGAACGGTGTATTGGCCAGCTCCCTGTGTAAACCTAGAACAATGGCATGCCAATGGCAATTATCATCGTCCCAGCTTAGTCCGGCATGTAGCCTCAGAGGGAATTCAATGTTGACTCCCGATGTTATTACACCTTCCTGATAGGCTGGGGATCCTGGGAAGCTTTTCGCATTATCACGTATCGTATGGCGGAGAAGGCCGGTTAGGCCTGTGTCCGGAAGGCCATAGATATCGTGTATCAGGGAATCGACATTTTCATATCGGTCTAACAACAGATCACTGTAGCAGCGTCCGGACATCCTTAGTATAAACGACTTCAGCCGATTCTGAAGTCGTGTGATGCATCCGTATATAATCTGGTATTTATGGCTCACCTGGACGAGTATTTCGTGGTACAGGTCGCCATAATGCACCTATGTGTGCCGAGACAAAAAGGACAAAATACTCCAGTGGCAGTTTGCAGAAGTGGGGGATGATTTTGTCTCTTGGCGTAGGTGCGAGCAATGCGTTATTTACAGGTGTTTGTTTTCAGGAGCTCATGCATAATATACATACATTAAAAGGACAAACCGTTCATGTAGTACCAACGATGAACTAAGTGGATGATGCTGAATAGTCACATTTAATGGACAGTAGATTACGTGTTGTAATGAAATGTTGTTGAATGTCATATCCATCATCGCAAGTGCCGAGTCAGAAAACTGCCAGTCTCAGTCTCAGTGTCTGACCATCTGGAAAAAAAGGTATACCCGCGCGGCTGTTCTATCCGCAATATTATGATAAATGGGGCTCGTATGTTTCACAAATAGCACGAGTGTTACTTGTATTTTAAAATTTTGTCCCATTTCAGCTTTAGTGACCACCAACTCGTAATAATTATTCTTCCTGGCAGTCTGATCGTTTTGGAGGCGATAAGCTTTCGAAGACGGATGTTAATGTCGATGATATATAATTGGGCCACAAGTGGATCTCGCCATTTTAACATCCCGCAAACTGAACAATGTAGTGCTATTATGAGCGGGACAAATCGGCGAGACTGTTCGCAGCAGTCACATATGTTCCCTGCCCATTGTTTCAAGGTGGCCAAGGTCAAGGTCACCACCTCCAGTCGGTCTTGTGGTCAGTCCCACCAACATCAGGGGCCTATTTCACGTACGCAGTTTAGCCGGGCTTAGTCGGCTAAAATCGCCGATAATTACACGGTAACTTTAGTCGTCTAATCCCCGTAGTCGGCTAAACTACTTTTGTGAAATCCCCCACAGATGTGTTCTTCATCACAAACCAATAACCAACGCTTCCACTGGGTTCGCAAGGCGCGTGTAACCTTGTGTAGGCAGCTGTCACCACAAGTGTAACCTTGTGTAGGCAGCTGTCACCACAAGTGTAGCCTTGTGTAGGCAGCTGTCACCACAAGTGTAACCTTGTGTAGGCAGCTGTCACCACAAGTGTAACCGTGAATAGGCAGCCGTCACCACAAGTGTTACCATGAATAGGTAGCTGTCACCACAATTGTTACCGTGAATAGGCAGCTGTCACCACAAGTGTTACCGTGAATAGGCAGCCGTCACCACAAGTGTTACCATGAATAGACAGCCGTCACCACAAGTGCTACCATGAATAGACAGCCGTCACCACAAGTGTTACCATGAATAGGTAGCTGTCACCACAATTGTTACCTTGAATAGGCAGCTGTCACCACAAGTGTTACCGTGAATAGGCAGCCGTCACCACAAGTGTTACCATGAATAGACAGCTGTCACCACAAGTGTTACCACGAATAGACAGCCGTCACCACAAGTATTACCATGAATAGGCAGCCGTCACCACAAGTGTTACCATGACTATACAGCAGCCACCACAAGTGTTACCATGAATACGCAGCCGTCACCACATTCTATGGAGAAGGGAGAGGTTCATGGGGTTTCCCATAGGAAATCATCACAGTACAATGTCAGTATGGCTTCGCTTTTTCTCCACTAATGCATCCCATCTGTTTTTTTATGCTGAAGTGGCACATAAAACGATGATTCAATCACGCTCAACCATTCTATGAGAGGATTACAGGACTCATTCTAAGCATTTGATCACATTGTTCACATCTCTATAAAGCCACACGTCGTTCCCTATTATCGCCCACGCCTGTTACGGCCCACTCCATAGCCCACTCGACACCCTTCGCTTTTTGACGTCACACGGTGCAAGAAATAAACCAGACATCTGATTGCCCCCTTCCCCACGCACTCTGTTATTCCCGACAAACTCCTTCCATTCTCTCTCATCAGGCTGCCGGTCTGCCAATGTGTTGTGTCTCTACCACCCATACTTTCGTCCAAGGCTGCCTCACACCATACTTCCCTTTCACTCGCGTTAGAAAATCTTGACCATGCTACCAGTCTGCCATTCAACCCATTATTCCGTCTGACTGCTTACATACCCCATAACGACCGAGTTTGCTCCGTTCACCTGCCGAATAAGGCAGACATCCAACACCCCGCAATTAATTGTAACCCCCCATTACCCCTTCCCCCCAACGGATACTGCCTCTCAGTCGCACGATCCACCCATTTCCCGTGCCACCATTGTCATGGCAAATGTCCCCTCTTTGTCTCATTTATTTCCACCTGGTACCCCCATAAACCCATCTCCTCTAATAAATATATAATAAAGCCTAGTACAAACAACCGTTTATAATAGCTTACATGAACATGCAAAAACATGCAGAGACTCCAAAGCCACCTGCCGTCACAACTGCCCTCCCGTTATGGCAGAACAGATGCCACGTTGTTTCAGTCGTTGTGGACAACGAACCGGATGACGATAAAATGACAAGTCGATCGGGAATTAATAAAATATCGCTAAAACCCCTACAGCAGGCGAACTGGTGACGATAAAGTGGGAAGCCGACGGGGGAATATTACTGAAACCTGCAATGATGGCCCCTGATCCAAGAACAGTTTTATCAATGCCCCGACAGGGGAGTTCTGGGGAGAGATGGCGTGATCAGGGGTGATATGCGGTCTGGCTGACCCACCATCGACAATAACATGGGGCACATTGGGAGTCCATGTCCTAATAGACAAACCTTGTTGAATTAATTCTGCGAAAAATAAGTTTATGTATCGGGTACAGTCTATCGAGAACTGCGCGGAAGGCATTTTGACCTCGGTGAGGACCAGAAATATCTGGAGGTTATTCGGGTCGTAATTGGCGCCACAAATATTAAGATATTGAGACCTCAGTAGGCCTACGGATTTGCGTTTGCAGTGTTGTATTTGCAACATCAGTGGCGTCATTTTCTTCACAGGTCCGTGAATTCCGTAAGTAACAATGCTCGGTTTCCATAGGGGTTTCGGCTAGGACATTGCGCAAATATTTGGATGGTTTGCGTTTTGTTATGATACAAAATAGGTGACAATACCCGAAACTGCGATATGTCGCCACGTTAAAGTGTAATTGCGGGGGGGGGGGGGGGGTGCTTCTTTGGAAAAAGTATCCTGAAAGCACCTTTTCTTTTTATTATTGCGTTGTAATAAGCATATACAATGATGCATCTGGTAACAATTTCACTATTTTCTACCCTAATTTTTGAAAAGCAGTAAACTACTTTAAACCTCGACGTCACAAACTCTGATATTTTTCTTACTTGCGTTAGCATTTGTTATTTTCCAAAATATCCCTGTACCCGTGGCCTTTGCAATTGTGCCATTGAAGAATCGCATCATTCCACATGTAAGGTTAAGGTTAAGTTTGATAACCGTACCTTGTGAATTACAACCTACATCGTGTGGGCGAAAGATCCATTGATACAAACAAATACATACTTTTTATAAACCGAAAGTAAAAGCTTTGGTATTCTGTGCGTAACTAACATGAAAAGAAAGAACCATGGAAATTACACACCCTTCGATATCTCACCAAGGAAAAGACACATTTGGTCCGAGATTCAGGTGTTTCAGTGGGCAATTAGACGAGATTGGGCAGATCTCTCGAAACTCGACCAGCTGCATACGCTCACCTCATTAGCTACGTTGCTCTGCTTGACCCTGAACATGTCCAAGAGGGCTGTAGTGGGGCACTAGAGTGGCGGTCACCATCACCATCCACCTTCCTGGTAAAGGGAGAGAAACAATAATGCGCTGCTACATTTTCCAGACAGCTCTGTCTGTACGGGAAGCCAAGCGGTCAGAAAAAGTAACATCGTCAAATTTGTCTTCCGTATAATATAAGAAACGCTGTCGGGGCCGCCATCTTGTACCGTGTGCAACTAAATGCTTCAGACAGCCCCGTCTGGCCGGCAAGACGGAGGGAATAAAATAAGAAATATATAACCTTCTTGCAAAATGCAAAGTCGCATTAACATACCACGTTTGACGAGTTGGGTGATTATTCAAGACGCTTTAACCGATTGGTTCATAGGAGTCCGATCTGACTCGAACCGTGCGATATGGTACAGTGCAAAATGGACGACTGACAGCTGCGTCATATCTATTTGCTTCCTTTGTTCCCCGCCCATCGAGACTTATTCGTTTCCTGCCTGGCCATTAGGTCTGGTCAGCCTGGGGACCCGCATCCTCAGGTGACGCAGCCATTTATAGCAACATCTTTGCTTCCGGACACTTAATGATTTCCATTCCATGAACCGCGTTGATGGCTGTCCTCTGTGTTCCTCTGTGCCTGTCTGTATCTCTCTCGCTCTCCAACCTTGGCTTTCACTGTGCGTCTATATGTCCATGGGTCTGTCCAGTGACCCTTGTCGCTCACACTTGCTCTCTTAACCTCTCTCTTTCTCTCTCACTCGTTCTTTCTCGACCTCTCTATTTATTGTTTTCCCGCTCACTATATCTCTTCCTTATCTCTCGCTCTCGTTCCTCTCGCCCTCGTATATCAGCCCTTCTGTTCCTATTTCTTTCTCTCTCCTCGTTTCTCCTAATGTTTGCCATGTCTTCACCCTCTCAGAATCAGAATCAGAATCGTTTTATTGGGTCAAGCATACATAACGAAACAAACAGAAAAAAACACAGAAAAGTTAGATAGGGTTGCCTAACCGAGGAGAATCACATTAAGACTGCTGGGCAGTCGCTAGCATGTGAGCCACCTCCGAAAAATAAATAATAACAAGTTTAACACGAGCCTGTTACGCTAAAACGACACTGATTCTAACATATTGTTCCTGAGTTCATATGCACTATATAATTTAACAACAGCAAATATGGTATTTCGAATTGGTACACAGACGATCCAGAGAAAACCTTTTAAAAAGCTAAATACCTAAGTTTATAAATAGCTAAGTTTGTTTGTATGGCTGTGCCATGTTAAATGTTTATCTATGGTTAGTCCTAGCAGATCAAAGGTATCGACGCACTCTAGTTTGTTCCTGGCAACGTATAGTTCTGGGATTTTTAGTTTTTTTAGATTTTTCGTTTTTGTTGTGTTTAGGCACAGATCATTTATCGTTAACCAATTGTTTTTCTTGGATAATTCATCATTTATGTTTTGCTCTTCATTATTACTTTCGGTTATCGATGCATCCAGTGTACTAAACAGTGTAGTATCATCAGCGTATACTACGAATTTAAAAACATCGCTAGCGTGGGGTAAATCATTGGTATAGATTTTAGCGGCCCTGGGATTGAACCTTGTGGAACCCCGCGTGTGACAGGCATTTCTTTAGATCGAATATTATCTGTCATAACGTACTGTTTGCGATTATCTAGATAACTTTTTAGAAGATTTAGAGCAGTTCCAGATAGGCCATAGTGATGCAGCTTGTTTAATAAAATGTTATGATTTAATGTATCAAATGCTTTGAATAAATCCAGATATAGATGACTAGGTACTTTACCTTCATCAAGCTTTTGTATAGTCCTGTCCATCAGTTCTAATGCAGCATGTTCAGTGGAGTGCTTCTTTCTGAACCCATACTGGTTAGAGTTAAAGAGATTTTGCTTCTGAAAATGATCATACTAAAAGGTAAATATACTTTTCTCGAAGATTTTTGAAATTGCTGGTAAAGGACATATTGGTCGATAGTTATCGATATTTGTGTTATCATCTTGTTTAAAGACTGGAATTACCTTGGCCAGTTTTAACTGGTCGGGGAAGATCCCTGTCGTCAGGCATTGAGTGATTATCAGAGTAATACTCTCACATAATTTTCCTTGACTATCTTGAGCAATTTTACCAAAATTCTATCGTGACCTGAACTTGATTCGGATTTTAATTCATTTATGGCCCCCAATATCTGGGCTCTATTAACTTCTGTGAAATATAGTTTATATAATGTGGGTAGAGGTTTTAAATAAGACTTGTAGGGTGTCGTGTTTGCGCAACCTAAATTGCCGCAGATAGTTGTGCCGATATTGACGAAAAAACCATTAAACTTATCTGTTATCAGTTGTCTATTTTCCATCGACTTGCCCTCGGTATTAAAATAGTCCGGAAAGTCTCTCGTGTCCCTTTTTGTTATTCAGTAAGCATTTGATTTCTCTCCATGTTCCTTTACTATCATTTTTGCACTTGTCAAAACGTTTAAGATAATAATCAGTTGTAGCTTGTGCAATCAACTTTGTTAGCTTTATGGTATGTCTTTAAATTCGTCTTTAATGTTCCATACTGCATAGAATCTGGTGGCGCTGGTTTTAGCTTCCTGTAAAGTTTGTCTCTAAAGGAAATGGATTTGATAATTCCCTGCGTAAGCCATACCAATTTCTTTTCTTTTTGCTTATTAAAATGGACTAGTTTACTTGGCAGGAGATCAAGCTTGGCCTTTGTGAGTACATCCTGTAGTATTTTATAGTTGATGCTTGGATCGGCGTGCATATCATTTTCCATTTTACTGCTAATTTACTGCTAATTTCTGCCTTTGCAAGATGCGCTTTAAAGTTAAGAAGGGAATTCTGGTCCCGTTTTTCTACCTGTACATGGGTCGGTGAGAAAGTCGAATATTAAGATTGAAAGAAATAAAATATAGCAAATTATCTGACAAACCTTTGATTAGTATAACAGCAGTTGTACTTAATGTGTTCGGAGTCAGTTTACAGAGAAAATTGTCAATTAAAGTTCCCCTATATTATGACAATCTTGTTGGGAGAGTTATTAGGGGGAAAAAGCATGGGGGAAAGAACGGTGTCGAAGTATTCACTTAGAACTGGTTTTTCATTTAGACTGAGAAGATCTATATTATAATCACCCACAATGATAACCTCGCAAGGGTTTTCTCAAGAAGGTGAAGGGCAGCAGATAATTCTTCTGTAAACGGAATATAATTATCATTTATATCACGGGGAGGCCGATAAATGTTTCCTGATAACACTTTTTTCTCTGTGAAGTGCCGCCCCGTGACTTCTATAAATTGCTCTTCCCATATATCAGATCGAACATGTGGGGAAATAGTTTTGTACTCACGCTTGTTGTTTAAATATATAATCAGTCCACCATGAGCACTACAATACTTCCCTGTAGAGATAAGTATATAGTTCTCTAAGTTATACAGTGTTAGGTCAGTGTCGTCAGACAGCCAACTCTCCTGTAAATATATTGCAGATAATTCAATACCTGTACTTTTTAAAATCTCTGTTAACATTTTCAATTCGTCAAATTTTGATGATATATAGGCGACATTTAAGCTCAATATAGAGAATTCACCCCGACCCTCACAGAGAGTCGATAAAAAATTGGTCTTCTGTGTAATAGGATGATAGTTGTATGTAATCCGTCTCTGAATTGTTATATCTTACATTTCTATCATTCGACTTCAAAGTATTGAGCAGAGAATTCTGCTAAACACCGCCAAAAATTGCCTCAAGAACGTTTCACTTTCAGTGATATGCACATCTAACATTTGAAAAGTACAAGGGTATATTTTTCCATACTACCTTTGTTCTACTATTTGTACTCAGGTCGATCTGAATCAAGCTGATTGTATTCACAGTGCAAACTGGCGATAACGCGTACAGCGAATCAGTAAAATAGACAAATAATAAACAAATAAGAATCAAATGAACATCGCATGGAAAATAGGGTGAAGGTAGCGCAGCACAGCTTTGCGCACAGGTGCTGAGGAGAACACGAGAGCGTCACCACATGAATATGCATAAGGCGTTTTAAATTACATTGTGAGTCGAGCCCAATGTTCATTTCATTTCTCTAAACACGTTCTAGGCACTGGCAATGTGTGTTGGATCACAGGAGTAATACACGTGTTTCATATGACACACACACGAAGGCAATAGCATTTTCGGGGCAGGGGGACTCGGCTCCGTCTTGGCTGACTGCGTCTAGGCAGCAGCACGTTACCGTCCATCACAAAAACACTAGCAGTGCGCTCCGACTCGACGGAAGTCGTTCAGCACGTGCCACTTCAATCATGTCACGAGCAAACAAATTCATACAATACACGTCAATACACCCCTTGCACAATATGAAATAAACATAGATATAATCCATGTGGGTCAACACCACACTTCAGAGACACATATTCATTAAGCGAGACAGTAACTTTATATTAGTATTATCAACCACTTTGAAGTGAGGAAATTCAATACGTGCTTTGATATCATACATGAAAAGCGTCAGAAAGGAAATATGAAAACGAGATTAAAGGCATATCACGTTTGTAATTCTATCACCTGAAATGCAGCTTCGTTGGTGATATCTTCAGTGAAGGTTACTTGGGCCCGTTGTCTGAATAGGCATCACTTTGGATGTCAGTTATATCGCAAGACATACATACAGCGCTATGTAATCGAGAGTTGAATTTAGTTGAGAACGGTTGATTGGTTTATCATTATTACTAAGAGGTTCAAACTAATAGGGAAGGTAGGGATATTATTGTAGAAGTGACCCT
This sequence comes from Arenicola marina, assembly GCA_964019135.1. NCBI lineage: Eukaryota > Metazoa > Annelida > Polychaeta > Arenicolidae > Arenicola > Arenicola marina. The sequence goes on from OZ025265.1 coordinate 16,255,541, forward strand.
GCTGGATGGCAATCCCTTTCATGGGAACTTCGTTAAATAAATAATAACAAACTTATCAGTTTCGGCTCTTTACACCTAATGCGAACTCAATTCAAGTTCAGTGGCTTTTACTACAATGCTGAGCTTACGATGCATCATGCAAGTATTGTAAAACTGAAGCTTTCCAGTGACAATAATGACCGCATGACAGAAATGAATATTACTGAACAGAAATGTGGAGTCACAAGACCAGTTGAGAGTACCGAAACAAATATTTACCGACGCTATGCGCGAAACGACAGAAGATTAATGAGTTGCGCTAACAAGAAAGCCAAGCACATTATTAGAATATATAAGTGGCGCCCTCTCAGCGGCGTCCCCTTCCACGTGGCTCATCAATGTGGAGAGTGGTTATCCTGGCTCTCCGGGTTCGCAGAAGTCACCGCCAGGGGAGAACATAATGGCGGTCTTTGGTCATTTGGATAAGTATCACCGATTATTTCCAGAAGACCGTTTTGCTTCTGCTAGGGAATAGCGAGATGCTGTTATCGTTGAGCATGAAGGAAATCGGTCGCATTTAGCGAAGGACGATGAATATGGCTTTGGTTTCATGTGCTAATGAGGGGAGCAGAATTTTTTGGTTTTTCGCTTTATATATGTCCCATGAAGAAGAACATAGAATGGACATAAACGCCAAAACGGATATCCGAAACAGAAAGTTCGTGAATAATAGTAGCTTGTTAGTTGATTCATTTATTATAGTCACATGCCATACAAATGTAATATAAATAATTAAACAAATAGACGTTGTATCCAGCCCCAAGCGTATACAAGTGGCTTTGATTGAGAGTGTATATCATGGGAAACAATTGTCTACACACTGACCGTTATATTTAAATATACCTAAACTTCTGTCAAAGAAGTTTTTTGTGTTCAGTAGCACTATTATGATGGAGTTACAATGGTGAAAAGGTGGAAAGACACTAAGTTAAGTGGGCTCTCCTCATGTTATAGGACGCCAACATTTAAAGTAGCTCTACGCGTTTTGAGCGTCATGCGCTTTAGCAGGCAATCAACGTATGCAACACACATTTACCTTATGGGGTAATCCCAAAATCTTTGCCACAAAATACATCTCTCCTGTTTCAACATCGACATTAGCACGGGTGGGATTCGAATCGCACACCAATTGCGTTGACAAGCCTAGCAAGTAACAGCCGAATGTAAACAGCACGAACAAGCGGCATAACAGGACCAACAAGGGCATGTTTGCCTAAGCGAATTGCAGGCCATCGCCATTTTGCTGTGCTGTGTACGTCGCCATACCTCGGACGCGACTACAGTATATTCAAGGGGTGACGGGACTTTGACCCAAAAGAACCAGGCACGTAATGCCAATACTCACGTAAGTCTTTAATTGCAGCAAGATTACAGGGTGATTACGAGAAACGTGACGTCAATCCAACGGCCAACCCTGATGCCTCTTCCATAATGACGACACACTACGGCGACACGTACGAGGCGGGTAGGCAGCTCCCTTGGGTTGCTTATCCGCTTCATGACGACATCCACAGCTGACCTGACCCGGGATTACTTAGTACCGCCCACCCTTAGTATTGATTGACGGGTTTTTGGCTCCTCCAGGCAACTTGGGTGGAATTGGGAGAGCAAAGAGCATCAGGAATCTGACTGCCACCATTCACAGCGCGACTGAGACTACATCAAGGTCATGTCACCGTTGAGGATGGGAACGCAAACTGAGATGGCAATGACGCGGATTCTACATTATTATCCATTGTGCATAAAATTATGTTAATCGTTCTGTTAGACCGGAAACACAAGGAAAGACATATATTTATCAGCGTGTGACAGGTCGTGGCCTCATTGTGCACAAAGTAATAAATATGTCGACATTTTACTAGCTGTTCCTTTATTCAACTAATAAGTGATTGTTGACTAATTTAAAAATTTGTAATATGTATGGAGCTGCAAAAAAGGCAAATGATGCAGTCAATGTCACGTTCGGAAAGAGATGACCAGCTGTTTTTTTTTTGAAAAGCGTAAATTTGAGATACGAGGCAAATCCATTTAATCCAACTAGATCAACCAAGTATATCTCTTTGGATGCACATTTAATCGTTCTCAAAATTGTGTTATGAACATCAGTTTATTTTCTAGTTTATTCCGCCTTTGCTGAGGATGTAGACGGGGAGACCCCCAGTCGCTATGCATTTTAATATAATCTATTGACCCGTTACCCAACGCCATTAAGAATGACTGTACAATTAAAAGATGGAACATAGCATAAAATAGAACAATATGCGGATGGCATATGTTTGCTTTTAGATGGAAGATATTTATCCCTTAGAGATGTCCTAATAGTGTTAACACGCTTTTATGTGTGTTCGGGATTAAACATTATTAAGACGAATGACACTTGGTTAGGGCGGCAAAGCCCATTTACCCAGGGGATGCCTTCGGATCATCTGCCTTTAATTTGGGTAAATGAATTACCAATTACTAGGCATAAAGTACATCAAGGAGCTTCAGACTATTATAAGTTTCAACTATGAACCCAAGCGAGCTGCATTTTAAAGAGCATTAACTGTAATATATGGAAATCGAAATATATCACTGGGGTGAAGGCTAGTTAAAAGTTTAGCCCTTCCAAAACTTTGTTTCATGACCGGATTTCAAAACCAAGGGCAACAGAATATTGATCGAATGAACCGTGACAAAGGGGTTTTTATTTGGAGAAACACAAATGCCGAGGTTTTCTTTAGTACACTAGTCCAAGAGGAAAATAATGGGTAATATAAAGTTGCCACATATTTCATCGCTATTGGATGCAGTGAAAATGCCATTGATCAGTAAGCTTATTGTGAACGGTGGGGCGTGGCAAGATTAGTTTTGTAGCACAATCAATAGCGAACACGAATTTAGTAGTGCAGATTGATAAAAAGGCAATGGTTATATGTACCCGCTATGCAATGATTTTACACATTTGTGGAATAGATATACAAAACTTATTAATTACTTGATATTCAATAGTTAAAAATATGTGTATTACTGCAAGTGGTCAAATACGGCTCCAGCTTTTCATGGTGTAAAAAACTGCATCAAGCACAGGGCCACAAAAGTGAGGTAAAAGGAAATTGAATTTGAGTACAGATATATATTGGAAATGTAAACAGACTGTCAGCGCATCCCTAATATCAGAAGCTGCAGGAATTCCTTTCCGGATAAATGTCCTCATGAATGGTTTGCATCTGTGTGTAGCAGTGAGTCAAACCATTCCTACTAGCCTCGGCTAGAGGGATCACCCCTTTAGCCGAAGAAGCAGAGTGGTTGACTTGAGATTGGGAGATCGTGAGTTCCACTCCCGCTGGGGATCAAACCGGCCCCGCCGTTATATGTGTATCACAAATAAACTGGAATTGAAGTTGTTGCCTAAAGAACAGATAACGTAATTAGTGGGATGTACTGGTTTTTATTCAGCAGGTTTAAAGGCGGAAATTGCTGTATTTGATATTATTGTCTGACGTCAGTTATTTACTTTTACAAAACATGAGTCGACAACAGCCGCATGTTGACATTAGCCACATGTTGACATCAGCCGCAAGTTGACGTCAGCCACATGTTGACACCAGTCACGCGTTCATATCAGTCATTTGCTGACAACTGAGGGATGTGGTATGGCACAGGTCACACATTGACGCCACATGACGTCACATGACGTCACATGACGTCATATGCGGACCGCAATCACGATTTGACACCATTCACTTGGTTGTCCCAAGTCACATGTTCACATCAGTCCATGTTCACATCAATCGCGAGTTGACACCAGTGATGAAATGCCTCCATTCTCCAATTGATGAACTTTCGTATTGAGGCCAGTATTTCACATGGTCAGCAGTATCCATGTATTGACTGCCCTGACCTATCGATCGCATCCATAATGAACGTACATGTCAATGCAGGTCGATAGTTATCGCCAGATCGCCACTGCATGCTACAAGCCGGGTGTTTATCATCGAACTCGTTAACATCACTTTATTTGGTATCGTTAGACACACCTGAGTCAATGAACCAGGTCTTGATTAGTTGTATATTCTGGACGCTTTAACCAATTCCGGTGATATCGGTTCAATGGAGAAGGACAGGAGTAGCGGAGCCACGTCCCCGGGCTAACCTCCTACTCTTTGCGAAGGAGGACATGGGATCTTTATCGTTTAGCCGTTCAACTGCTGTGCAATCGTTACTTACTTGCAGTGATATTAGGTACATCACTTGTATAATCAACGTATATGGCCATAACGCTGCAGCCGGTCGATACAACAATGTCATGTTGGCGCCGAACCAGCGTTGTACTCTCATGTGTATTAAGAGCGTGTATTAAGCCCGCTATTCATTTATTCCTCGTCGCTCTTCCAGCCGAGGATGTGTGCATTGTTTGGCGGCGCAGCTTATCATATAGATGTGTCAACTGAGGGTTGTATGTGACTGAGAAGAGGTGCGGTCGGGGGTGGGGGGTGGGGGGGGGGGGAGGGGGGCTCAGGGCTGGGGTTAATACTACACCCAAAATCGATGACCCTCCTGGGGGGGAAGTAGGCGCTCCCAAAATTGTCAACGCGAGAGTGGGGTAATAACAAAGGAGTACCCCCCACCATGTCCCCAACCGGACGCCTGGACAGTCCAACATAAGCATGACACTGATCAACGGGATAACTATGGTCTCAAATCGGTGCTCAGCTTTGTTGTATGGCCTACTGAAATGACAGCCGCAATCTGCTGATTCAATCGATGTCTGCCTTCCTCCATTGCGTCTTTAGTCATTGGCCGCTTATATTAGACAGGTCGGGTTGCGTGGGTATTGTTCACGCAGGAAGGGTGGGGTGGGGGGCAACATTGACCTATACAACAAGGTTTTCATCAATATTTCCCACGTCTGGTTTCGTCATCCCAAAGAAAGAACCGTCTCAACCAATACCCAACCAATAATACTCAACCCACCCTTGTATCAAACGCCAAGAAAGTCCCGGAAGAGCCTTTCGCGATGCATCATGGGCAACGCGCATTACAAATGGCCAGCTAATCAAAACGCGCCCACGAGCTGCAGAGGTTCCCACCGGTCATCCCGGGTGCTTGATGAATGCGGTGCATCATCGCAGTCCTTTCTCTCTGCTGTCAGCAACGCCATCGGCTAATTCCGCTGGGCACAATTCCCATTCTCTGCCATATTGTGAAGAAGTATTGAACGCGTTTCAACGCGATCAAGGCCCTGGGGCCTGGCGGCCAAAGGAGGTACTATCAGGTAGGTAGAATCCATGGCCTATTTTTATTTTGGGTCTCTTGAATGAAAGGTTCTTGGCCGCTTGGGAGCTTAGTCTGCGGGTAGCATGCGGACTGGCGACGTCGATACTGCGTGTTATAGAGTGGTCAATTTACGTTAGCACAACTTATTTAGGTTTTTGGACCCAATTTGGCACTTCTCGAGAGAACGAGTCTTGGCGCGAGAAAAAGAAACTCGACTTGACACGCCAAAATCCAATCTACTTAATTTCCCGTTGCGTGCTTCAGGGCAGTGTTGTTGATAAACGAAGAAAACAAGCTTTTTAGTTTGGACCATGAGCGAAATGGCACAGCAACGACGGAATGTTGCAGCTAATTGCAGTTCTCAATCGACGCTGTGAAGCATAATCATGGCTTTCGGTTGTTTCATCTCCGGTCAATTTACACGATTATTGCCGTCTTCTGATCTAACGCCAAATAATGTGTTACAGTCGACACGGAAACATCTGCCGCCTCTTTGTTTCTACGTTGTTGTGAAAGATGTCATTGCCAGGCCTAAGATCACCGATATGTGGCATCTTGAACTAAAGTCCGAATATTACCCCCCCCCCCCCCACCAACACCCCACAAAAAATAGTGCCAGCGACTTTTTTTATTTACATACATATTTTGTTTATACAGTCTAGCAAACATGACATCAACTGAACATAATTTTCTTTTCTGATGCAGTTATTATATGAACCAGCTTTGCTTGTATGCCGACCAGACTTGAAGGCGTACCAGATGGTACGAAACTATTCTCCAGTGGTTCCCACGGAAAATCCATTCTCGCTACTCCTTCTTTGGCACACAGAGAATGATGAAAAATCGCCAGTCCGCTTTGGCCAGCCGTCCGACCCATAGTGTACTGTCCGCTCTGGTCCGCCGTCCGACCCATAGTGTACTGTCCGCTCTGGTCAGCCGTCCGACCCATAGTGTACTGTCTGCTCTGGCCAGCCGTCCGACCCATAGTGTACTGTCCGCTCTGGTCCGCCGTCCGACCCATAGTGTACTGTCCGCTCTGGCCAGCCGTCCGACCCATAGTGTACTGTCCGCTCTGGCCAGCCGTCCGACCCATAGTGTACTGTCCGCTCTGGCCAGCCGTCCGACCCATAGTGTACTGTCCGCTCTGGCCAGTCGTCCGACCCATAGTGTACTGTCCGCTCTGGCCAGCCGTCCGACCCATAGTGTACTGTCCGCTCTGGCCACCCGTCCGACCCATAGTGTACTGTCCGCTCTGGCCAGCCGTCCGACCCATAGTGTACTGTCCGCTCTGGCCAGCCGTCCGACCCATAGTGTACTGTCCGCTCTGGCCAGCCGTCTGACCTATAGTGTACTGTTCGCTCTGGCCAGCCGTCCGACCCATAGTGTACTGTCCGCTCTGGCCAGCCGTCCGACCCATAGTGTACTCTCCGCTCTGGCCAGCCGTCCGACCCATATTGTACTGTCCGCTCTGGCCAGCCGTCCGACCCATAGTGTACTGTCCGCTCTGGCCAGCCGTCCGACCCATAGTGTACTGTCCGCTCTGGCCAGCCGTCCGACCCATAGTGTACTGTCCGCTCTGGCCAGCCGTCCGACCCATAGTGTACTGTCCGCTCTGGCCAGCCGTGAGACCCATAGTGTACTGTCCGCTCTGGCCAGCCGTCCGACCCATAGTGTACTGTCCGCTCTGGCCAGCCGTCCGACCCATAGTGTACTGTCCGCTCTGGCTAGCCGTCCGACCCATAGTGTACTGTCCGCTCTGGCCAGCCGTCCGACCCATAGTGTACTGTCCGCTCTGGCCAGCCGTCCGACCCATAGTGTACTGTCCGCTCTGGCCAGCCGTCCGACCCATAGTGTACTGTCCGCTCTGGCCAGCCGTCCGACCCATAGTGTACTGTCCGCTCTGGCCAGCCGTCCGACCCATAGTGTACTGTCCGCTCTGGCCAGCCGTCCGACCCATAGTGTACTGTCCGCTCTGGCCAGCCGTCCGACCCATAGTGTACTGTCCGCTCTGGCCAGCCGTCCGACCCATAGTGTACTGTCCGCTCTGGCCAGCCGTCCGACCCATAGTGTACTGTCCGCTCTGGCCAGCCGTCCGACCCATAGTGTACTGTCCGCTCTGGCCAGCCGTCCGACCCATAGTGTACTGTCCGCTCTGGCCAGCCGTCCGACCCATAGTGTACTGTCCGCTCTGGCCAGCCGTCCGACCCATAGTGTACTGTCCGCTCTGGCCAGCCGTCCGACCCATAGTGCATGCCACAACTATTGTGAATTAGTCAAGGACGCATGTAATATAAAACCAAAGCCATTCGCCCCTTGGAGAATAGCAAAATTTCTGAAAGATATTGGCACCGACAAATTAACTGCGAACTTGATCCCATGTGGCAATATCTCAATGCCCCTGGCTCTGTTTGAGAATAAACTGATCAAAAGCGTAACGCTACAAAGCCAGCTCTGCGATATGACCTTGATTTGGGATTGCCCTTGTAAGAGGGAGGATTATTTGACGGGTAGTTTACTTTTACGCGTCGCCCAAGGTCAGTCACTCATACTGCGATCCAAGTAATGACAGGGAGGGTGGGAGATGTGGAAAGAGGAGACTGGGTGTTATGTTATTCATTGGCTACATATTGTATGTCCTTTCTTTTCTTCCTATTTCTTTCATTTATATGTCAAATTTGGCCATTTTCAAATCACTGATAAGCCAACTTTGGTAGGGTGAGGAGTTTGTATGTTTGTATTGTGTTACGTTTGTAATGTGAGGTGTTATGTTTGTATTGTGATGTGTTATATTTGTGTAATATGTCTTTCCAGGGACTAATTATAATCTCTGGTTAATTTACTGTAGCGGTGGCCTAATCAAGGTGCCTGATATATACAGTACGATCATTTGAGCCGTACATACATGGTTTAATAATGGACATGTAGAAATAACACTCCGAAGGAAATAACGAGACCGTCACCCACAGGGTGGAGGACGATGACGGAAATGTTATGTTTGGCACACACACACACACACCGGATAGACCCATCAGATCCCGATTTGGCCCTTCACATCCAGATTGACCACCAGAGCCAGATTTGACACATAAGGTATAGATTTACCCTCAGATTCAGATTTAACACCGTAGATGCAGATTGGCCCCTCAGATACAGAACGATCCCTGAGATCCAAATTTAACACACTCTGTTATCTATCTTTGTCTACTCAGTTATCATGCTCTAGAGACGTGAGCCAGTATGTTCCTCTGAGAAGAGAGACAAATCCCACCCACGAGATGAATTGCTATATTACCACACGCTCTGTTTGCAATTCCTTTGCCATGGCAAGTGTTAGGACCATGAGTGCATAAACGTGGCCTATTGCATCAAGCCGTCCACTTCATCAAGTGTTATTCGGCCTCCAATGAAAGATAACGCCTTGCAGTGTATTACGGAAATCAGTTAATTGAGCAATATGGTCGAGGTAACTCAAAACTGCCTGTCTGCCGTTGAAAGCTTTCATCATATAAGTGCCAGACAAACCACTCGAACGCATTACCACATGACAACATAATGCATTCCGGGAAGGCAAATATAATGTATTCTAGGAAGAGAAAGAGCCGAAATGAGACAATAAACATGACCATCATCAATAATCAGGTTCATTTTACTGGGACAGTGGCGTCACGAATCCCGGTGAGCGGCCAGGCGGCCCTCATGTCTGGGACAGTGGCGTGACGAACCCCGGTGAGCGGCCAGGCGGCCCTCATGTCTGGGACAGTGGCGTGACGAACCCCGGTGAGCGGCCAGGCGGCCCTCATTTCTGGGACAGTGGCGTGACGAACCCCGGTGAGCGGCCAGGCGGCCCTCATGTCTGGGACAGTGGCGTGACGAATCCCGGTGAGCGGCCAGGCGGCCCTCATGTCTGGGACAGTGGCGTCACGAACCCCGGTGAGCGGCCAGGCGGCCCTCATGTCTGGGACAGTGGCGTGACGAACCCGGTGAGCGGCCAGGCGGCCCTCATGTCTGGGACAGTGGCGTCACGAATCCCGGTGAGCGGCCAGGCGGCCCTCATGTCTGGGACAGTGGCGTCACGAATCCCGGTGAGCGGCCAGGCGGCCCTCATGTCTGGGACAGTGGCGTGACGAATCCCGGTGAGCGGCCAGGCGGCCCTCATGTCTGGGACAGTGGCGTCACGAACCCCGGTGAGCGGCCAGGCGGCCCTCATGTCTGGGACAGTGGCGTGACGAATCCCGGTGAGCGGCCAGGCGGCCCTCATGTCTGGGACAGTGGCGTCACGAACCCCGGTGAGCGGCCAGGCGGCCCTCATGTCTGGGACAGTGGCGTGACGAATCCCGGTGAGCGGCCAGGCGGCCCTCATGTCTGGGACAGTGGCGTGACGAACACCGGTGAGCGGCCAGGCGGCCCTCATGTCTGGGACAGTGGCGTGACGAATCCCGGTGAGCGGCCAGGCGGCCCTCATGTCTGGGACAGTGGCGTGACGAACCCCGGTGAGCGGCCAGGCGGCCCTCATGTCTGGGACAGTGGCGTGACGAACCCCGGTGAGCGGCCAGGCGGCCCTCATGTCTGGGACAGTGGCGTCACGAACCCCGGTGAGCGGCCAGGCGGCCCTCATGTCTGGGACAGTGGCGTGACGAATCCCGGTGAGCGGCCAGGCGGCCCTCATGTCTGGGACAGTGGCGTCACGAACCCCGGTGAGTGGCCAGGCGGCCCTCATGTCTGGGACAGTGGCGTGACGAATCCCGGTGAGCGGCCAGGCGGCCCTCATGTCTGGGACAGTGGCGTCACGAACCCCGGTGAGCGGCCAGGCGGCCCTCATGTCTGGGACAGTGGCGTGACGAATCCCGGTGAGCGGCCAGGCGGCCCTCATGTCTGGGACAGTGGCGTCACGAACCCCGGTGAGCGGCCAGGCGGCCCTCATGTCTGGGACAGTGGCGTGACGAATCCCGGTGAGCGGCCAGGCGGCCCTCATGTCTGGGACAGTGGCGTCACGAACCCCGGTGAGCGGCCAGGCGGCCCTCATGTCTGGGACAGTGGCGTCACGAATCCCGGTGAGCGGCCAGGCGGCCCTCATGTCTGGGACAGTGGCGTGACGAACCCCGGTGAGCGGCCAGGCGGCCCTCATGTCTGGGACAGTGGCGCGACGAACCCCGGTGAGCGGCCAGGCGGCCCTAATGTCTGGGACAGTGGCGTGACGAACCCCGGTGAGCGGCCAGGCGGCCCTCATGTCTGGGACAGTGGCGTGACGAATCCCGGTGAGCGGCCAGGCGGCCCTCATGTCTGGGACAGTGGCGTGACGAACCCCGGTGAGCGGCCAGGCGGCCCTCATGTCTAGGACAGTGGCGTGACGAATCCCGGTGAGCGGCCAGGCGGCCCTCATGTCTGGGACAGTGGCGTCACGAACCCCGGTGAGCGGCCAGGCGGCCCTCATGTCTGGGACAGTGGCGTGACGAACCCCGGTGAGCGGCCAGGCGGCCCTCATGTCTGGGACAGTGGCGTCACGAACCCCGGTGAGCGGCCAGGCGGCCCTCATGTCTGGCACAGTGGCGTGACGAATCCCGGTGAGCGGCCAGGCGGCCCTCATGTCTGGGACAGTGGCGTCACGAATCCCGGTGAGCGGCCAGGCGGCCCTCATGTCTGGGACAGTGGCGTGACGAACCCCGGTGAGCGGCCAGGCGGCCCTCATGTCTGGGACAGTGGCGTCACGAACCCCGGTGAGCGGCCAGGCGGCCCTCATGTCTGGCACAGTGGCGTGACGAATCCCGGTGAGCGGCCAGGCGGCCCTCATGTCTGGGACAGTGGCGTCACGAACCCCGGTGAGCGGCCAGGCGGCCCTCATGTCTGGGACAGTGGCGTCACGAACCCCGGTGAGCGGCCAGGCGGCCCTCATGTCTGGGACAGTGGCGTGACGAATCCCGGTGAGCGGCCAGGCGGCCCTCATGTCTGGGACAGTGGCGTGACGAATCCCGGTGAGCGGCCAGGCGGCCCTCATGTCTGGGACAGTGGCGTCACGAATCCCGGTGAGCGGCCAGGCGGCCCTCATGTCTGGGACAGTGGCGTCACGAATCCCGGTGAGCGGCCTGGACAGTTTTGCATTCTAACGAAACGCGGTCAAGCGTCTTCTTCGGTGTTGGATTTGTCGCTGAAAACAACATGGCGGCGTTCGTGGGTTTGTCTTTGAAATGTCATATAAATTAGCAACAGCCCTGAATTCTGGCTCCGGTTGATGTGTACTTGCGTTTTGCGGCTTTCGCACAACACCTTAAAGCGTGGGATACAACAGGTCCGGTGACGTAGGCTAAGCATGCTATCAAATGTAAACGCTTGCAGATAACAGGACTCAATGGCGATTGTGCCTCGTGGCTTGTTTTGCGTACACGGACGGCTAGATAAATATATCAGTTTTGCCAGTGGCCTCATTCGGCGGTCATCATTAGTAAAATAAAAGTATATTGGCTCGGATTCAATGTGGCAAAGTGAGGTAGATGCGGCTGGCGCATAGATGTGCATAGCAGGCATATCCGTAAATATGATAGGGAGAGGCACTTTCAGGGGTACAGAACTGGTCTAGGACAAGCAAAGCGGCCGCCGGTGTAACCACACCAGTGTCGAGCGTTATGCGTTATTGGTGGATGAGGTTGGTTGGTTGTATATTCATGACGCGTATCGCGTCAATGGGAGAAAGAAGGGAGAGTGGAGCAATGTCCCCAGGGCGTAACTTCTTACTCTTTGCAAAGAAGCGCATGGAATCTTTATCCTGCGAACACACATACATGGCCACAGCGGGGCGCAAACCACCGACCCACGTGCCGTTAGGCTCTCAGGTGACCAGAGCACCGTGTCAGCAGATTGGGAAATACTGGGAAATGGCCACACAGACATGGCCATCTTTTCTCTCACCTGACAGGACATCTCCGCCATCTAGTTTTCAAACCAGACGGCCCTGACGCCTTGTCTGGTCAGACGGCCCTAATGTCCCCTCAAGCCAGGCGGCCCTAATGTCTTGTCCGGTCAGACGGCCCTAATGTCCCCTCAGGCCAGGCGGTCCTAATGTCTTGTCTGGTCAGACGGCCATAATGTCCCCTCAGGCCAGGCGGCCCTAATGTCTTGTCTGGTCAGACGGCCCTAATGTCCCCTCAAGCCAGGCGGCCCTAATGTCTTGTCTGGTCAGACGGCCATAATGTCCCCTCAGGCCAGGCGGCCCTAATGTCTTGTCTGGTCAGACGGCCCTAATGTCCCCTCAGGCCAGGCGGCCCTAATGTCTTGTCTGGTCAGACGGCCCTAATGTCCCCTCAAGCCAGGCGGCCCTAATGTCTTGTCTGGTCAGACGGCCCTAATGTCCCCTCAGGCCAGGCGGTCCTAATGTCTTGTCTGGTCAGACGGTCCTAATGTCCCCTCAAGCCAGGCGGCCCTAATGTCCCCTCAGGTCAGACGGCCCTAATGTCCCCTCAGGCCAGGCGGTCCTAATGTCTTGTCTGGTCAGACGGCCCTAATGTCCCCTCAAGCCAGGCGGCCCTAATGTCTTGTCTGGTCAGACGGCCCTAATGTCCCCTCAAGCCAGGCGGCCACAATGTCTTGTCTGGTCAGACGGCCCTAATGTCCCCTCAGGCCAGGCGGCCCTAATGTCTTGTCTGGTCAGACGGCCCTAATGTCCCCTCAGGCCAGGCGGTCCTAATGTCTTGTCTGGTCAGACGGCCCTAATGTCCCCTCAAGCCAGGCGGCCCTAATGTCTTGTCTGGTCAGACGGCCCTAATGTCCCCTCAGGCCAGGCGGTCCTAATGTCTTGTCTGGTCAGACGGTCCTAATGTCCCCTCAGGCCAGGCGGTCCTAATGTCTTGTCTGGTCAGACGGCCCTAATGTCCCCTCAAGCCAGGCGGCCCTAATGTCTTGTCTGGTCAGACGGCCCTAATGTCCCCTCAGGCCAGGCGGCCCTAATGTCTTGTCCGGTCAGACGGCCCTAATGTCCCCTCAAGCCAGGCGGCCCTAATGTCTTGTCTGGTCAGACGGCCCTAATGTCCCCTCAAGCCAGGCGGCCCTAATGTCTTGTCTGGTCAGACGGCCCTAATGTCCCCTTAAGCCAGGCGGCCCTAATGTCTTGTCTGGTCAGACGGCCCTAATGTCCCCTCAAGCCAGGCGGCCCTAATGTCTTGTCTGGTCAGACGGCCCTAATGTCCCCTCAGGCCAGGCGGTCCTAATGTCTTGTCTGGTCAGACGGCCCTAATGTCCCCTCAGGCCAGGCGGCCCTAATGTCTTGTCCGGTCAGACGGCCCTATTGTCCCCTCAAGCCAGGCGGCCCTAATGTCTTGTCTGGTCAGACGGTCCTAATGTCCCCTCAGGCCAGGCGGCCCTAATGTCCCCTCAGGACAGACGGCCCTAATGTCCCCTCAAGCCAGGCGGCCCTAATGTCTTGTCTGGTCAGACGGCCCTAATGTCCCCTCAGGCCAGGCGGTCCTAATGTCTTGTCTGGTCAGACGGCCCTAATGTCCCCTCAGGCCAGGCGGCCCTAATGTCTTGTCTGGTCAGGCGGCCCTAATGTCTTGTCTGGTCAGACGGCCCTAATGTCCCCTCAGGCCAGGCGGCCCTAATGTCTTGTCTGGTCAGACGGCCCTAATGTCCCCTCAGGCCAGGCGGTCCTAATGTCTTGTCTGGTCAGACGGCCCTAATGTCCCCTCAGGCCAGGCGGTCCTAATGTCTTGTCTGGTCAGACGGCCCTAATGTCCCCTCAAGCCAGGCGGCCCTAATGTCTTGTCTGGTCAGACGGCCCTAATGTCCCCTCAGGCCAGGCGGCCCTAATGTCTTGTCTGGTCAGACGGCCATAATGTCCCCTCAGGCCAGGCGGCCCTAATGTCTTGTCTGGTCAGACGGCCCTAATGTCCCCTCAAGCCAGGCGGCCCTAATGTCTTGTCTGGTCAGACGGCACTAATGTCCCCTCAGGCCAGACGGCCCTAATGTCTTGTCTGGTCAGACGGCCCTAATGTCCCCTCAGGCCAGGCGGCCCTAATGTCCCCTCAGGCCAGGCGGCCCTAATGTCTTGTCTGGTCAGACGGCCCTAATGTCCCCTCAGGCCAGACGGCCCTAATGTCTTGTCCGGTCAGACGGCCCTAATGTCCCCTCAGGCCAGGCGGCCCTAATGTCTTGTCTGGTCAGACGGCCCTAATGTCCCCTCAGGCCAGGCGGCCCTAATGTCTTGTCTGGTCAGACGGCCCTAATGTCCCCTCAAGCCAGGCGGTCCTAATGTCTTGTCTGGTCAGACGGCCCTAATGTCCCCTCAGGCCAGGCGGCCCTAATGTCTTGTCTGGTCAGACGGCCCTAATGTCCCCTCAAGCCAGGCGGCCCTAATGTCTTGTCTGGTCAGACGGCCCTAATGTCCCCTCAGGCCAGGCGGCCCTAATGTCTTGTCTGTTCAAACGGCCCTAATGTCCCCTCAGGCCAGGCGGCCCTAATGTCTTGTCTGGTCAGACGGCCCTAATGTCCCCTCAAGCCAGGCGGCCCTAATGTCTTGTCTGGTCAGACGGCCCTAATGTCCCCTCAGGCCAGGCGGCCCTAATGTCTTGTCTGGTCAGACGGCCCTAATGTCCCCTCAGGCCAGGCGGCCCTAATGTCTTGTCTGGTCAGACGGCCCTAATGTCCCCTCAGGCCAGGCGACCCTAATGTCTTGTCTGGTCAGACGGCCCTAATGTCCCCTCAGGCCAGGCGGCCCTGATGTCTTGTCTGGTCAGACGGCCCTAATGTCCCCTCAAGCCAGGCGGCCCTCGTGTCTTGTCCGGTCAGACGGCCCTAATGTCCCCTCAGGCCAGGCGGCCCTAATGTCTTGTCTGGTCAGACGGCCCTAATGTCCCCTCAGGCCAGGCGGCATTAATGTATTGTCTGGTCAGACGGCCCTAATGTCCCCTCAGGCCAGGCGGCCCTAATGTCTTGTCTGGTCAGACGGCCCTAATGTCCCCTCAGGCCAGGCGGCATTAATGTATTGTCTGGTCAGACGGCCCTAATGTCCCCTCAGGCCAGGCGGCCCTAATGTCTTGTCTGGTCAGACGGCCCTAATGTCCCCTCAAGCCAGGCGGCCCTCGTGTCTTGTCCGGTCAGACGGCCCTAATGTCCCCTCAGGCCAGGCGGCCCTAATGCCTTGTCTGGTCAGACGGCCCTAATGTCCCCTCAGGCCAGACGGCCCTGATGTCTTGTCTGGTCAGACGACCCTAAGGTCCCCTCAGGCCAGGCGGCCCTAATGTCTTGTCCGGTCAGACGGCCCTAATGTCCCCTCAGGCCAGGCGGCCCTAATGTCTTGTCTGGTCAGACGGCCCTAATGTCCCCTCAAGCCAGGCGGCCCTAATGTCTTGTCTGGTCAGACGGCCCTAATGTCCCCTCAGGCCAGGCGGCCCTAATGTCTTGTCTGGTCAGACGGCCCTCATGTCCCCTCAGGCCATGCGACCCTAATGTCTTGTCTGGTCAGACGGCCCTAATGTCCCCCCAGGCCAGGCGGCCCTAATGTCTTGTGTGGTCAGACGGCCCTGATGTCCCCTCAGGCCAGGCGGTCCTAATGTCTTGTCTGGTCAGACGGCCATAATGTCCCCTCAGGCCAGGCGGTCCTAATGTCTTGTCCGGTCAGACGGCCCTAATGTCCCCTCAGGCCAGGCGGCCCTAATGTCTTGTCCGGTCAGACGGCCCTAATGTCCCCTCAGGCCAGGCGGCCCTCATGTCTTGTCCGGTCAGACGGCCCTAATGTTCCCTCAGGCCAGGCGGCCCTAATGTCCCCTCAGGCCAGACGGCCCTAATGTCTTGTCCGGTCAGAAGGCCCTAATGTCCCCTCAGGCCAGGCGGCCCTCATGTCTTGTCCGGTCAGACGGCCCTAATGTCCCCTCAGGCCAGGCGGCCCTAATGTCCCCTCAGGCCAGACGGCCCTAATGTCTTGTCCGGTCAGACGGCCCTAATGTCCCCTCAGGCCAGACGGCTCTAATGTCTTGTCTGGTCAGACGGCCCTAATATCCCCTCAAGCCAGGCGGCCCTAATGTCTTGTCTGGTCAGACGGCCCTAATGTCCCCTCAGGCCAGGCGGTCCTAATGTCTTGTCTGGTCAGACGGCCCTAATGTCCCCTCAGGCCAGGCGGCCCTAATGTCTTGTCTGGTCAGGCGGCCCTAATGTCTTGTCTGGTCAGACGGCCCTAATGTCCCCTCAGGCCAGGCGGCCCTAATGTCTTGTCTGGTCAGACGGCCCTAATGTCCCCTCAGGCCAGGCGGTCCTAATGTCTTGTCTGGTCAGACGGCCCTAATGTCCCCTCAGGCCAGGCGGTCCTAATGTCTTGTCTGGTCAGACGGCCCTAATGTCCCCTCAAGCCAGGCGGCCCTAATGTCTTGTCTGGTCAGACGGCCCTAATGTCCCCTCAGGCCAGGCGGCCCTAATGTCTTGTCTGGTCAGACGGCCATAATGTCCCCTCAGGCCAGGCGGCCCTAATGTCTTGTCTGGTCAGACGGCCCTAATGTCCCCTCAAGCCAGGCACCCCTAATGTCTTGTCTGGTCAGACGGCACTAATGTCCCCTCAGGCCAGACGGCCCTAATGTCTTGTCTGGTCAGACGGCCCTAATGTCCCCTCAGGCCAGGCGGCCCTAATGTCTTGTCTGGTCAGACGGCCCTAATGTCCCCTCAGGCCAGACGGCCCTAATGTCTTGTCCGGTCAGACGGCCCTAATGTCCCCTCAGGCCAGGCGGCCCTAATGTCTTGTCTGGTCAGACGGCCCTAATGTCCCCTCAGGCCAGGCGGCCCTAATGTCTTGTCTGGTCAGACGGCCCTAATGTCCCCTCAAGCCAGGCGGTCCTAATGTCTTGTCTGGTCAGACGGCCCTAATGTCCCCTCAGGCCAGGCGGCCCTAATGTCTTGTCTGGTCAGACGGCCCTAATGTCCCCTCAAGCCAGGCGGCCCTAATGTCTTGTCTGGTCAGACGGCCCTAATGTCCCCTCAGGCCAGGCGGCCCTAATGTCTTGTCTGGTCAGACGGCCCTAATGTCCCCTCAGGCCAGGCGGCCCTAATGTCTTGTCTGGTCAGACGGCCCTAATGTCCCCGCAAGCCAGGCGGCCCTAATGTCTTGTCTGGTCAGACGGCCCTAATGTCCCCTCAGGCCAGGCGGCCCTAATGTCTTGTCTGGTCAGACGGCCCTAATGTCCCCTCAGGCCAGGCGGCCCTAATGTCTTGTCTGGTCAGACGGCCCTAATGTCCCCTCAGGCCAGGCGACCCTAATGTCTTGTCTGGTCAGACGGCCCTAATGTCCCCTCAGGCCAGGCGGCCCTGATGTCTTGTCTGGTCAGACGGCCCTAATGTCCCCTCAAGCCAGGCGGCCCTCGTGGCTTGTCCGGTCAGACGGCCCTAATGTCCCCTCAGGCCAGGCGGCCCTAATGTCTTGTCTGGTCAGACGGCCCTAATGTCCCCTCAGGCCAGGCGGCATTAATGTATTGTCTGGTCAGACGGCCCTAATGTCCCCTCAGGCCAGGCGGCCCTAATGTCTTGTCTGGTCAGACGGCCCTAATGTCCCCTCAAGCCAGGCGGCCCTCGTGTCTTGTCCGGTCAGACGGCCCTAATGTCCCCTCAGGCCAGGCGGCCTTAATGCCTTGTCTGGTCAGACGGCCCTAATGTCCCCTCAGGCCAGACGGCCCTGATGTCTTGTCTGGTCAGACGACCCTAATGTCCCCTCAGGCCAGGCGGCCCTAATGTCTTGTCCGGTCAGACGGCCCTAATGTCCCCTCAGGCCAGGCGGTCCTAATGTCTTGTCTGGTCAGACGGCCCTAATGTCCCCTCAAGCCAGGCGGCCCTAATGTCTTGTCTGGTCAGACGGCCCTAATGTCCCCTCAGGCCAGGCGGCCCTAATGTCTTGTCTGGTCAGACGGCCCTCATGTCCCCTCAGGCCATGCGACCCTAATGTCTTGTCTGGTCAGACGGCCCTAATGTCCCCCCAGGCCAGGCGGCCCTAATGTCTTGTGTGGTCAGACGGCCCTGATGTCCCCTCAGGCCAGGCGGTCCTAATGTCTTGTCTGGTCAGACGGCCATAATGTCCCCTCAGGCCAGGCGGTCCTAATGTCTTGTCCGGTCAGACGGCCCTAATGTCCCCTCAGGCCAGGCGGCCCTAATGTCTTGTCCGGTCAGACGGCCCTAATGTCCCCTCAGGCCAGGCGGCCCTCATGTCTTGTCCGGTCAGACGGCCCTAATGTCCCCTCAGGCCAGGCGGCCCTAATGTCCCCTCAGGCCAGACGGCCCTAATGTCTTGTCCGGTCAGACGGCCCTAATGTCCCCTCAGGCCAGACGGCTCTAATGTCTTGTCTGGTCAGACGGCCCTAATGTCCCCTCAAGCCAGGCGGCCCTAATGTCTTGTCTGGTCAGACGGCCCTAATGTCCCCTCAGGCCAGACGGTCGTAATGCCTTGTCCGGTCAAACGGCTCTAATGTCCCCTCAAGCCAAGCGGCCCGAATGTCTTGTCTGGTCAGACGGCCCTAATGTCCCCGCAGGCCAGGCGGCCTTAATGTCTTGTCTGGTCAGACGGCCCTAATGCCCCCTCAGGCCAGGCGGCCCTAATGTCTTGTGTGGTCAGACGGCCCTAATGTCCCCTCAGGCCAGGCGGCCCTAATGTCTTGTCTGGTCAGACGGCCCTAATGTCCCCTCAGGCCAGGCGGCCCTAATGTCTTGTCTGGTCAGACGACCCTAATGTCCCCTCAGGCCAGGCGGCCCTCATGTCTTGTCTGGTCAGACGGCCCTAATGTCCCCTCAAGCCAGGCGGCCCTAATGTCTTGTCTGGTCAGACGGCCCTAATGTCCCCTCAGGCCAGGCGGCCCTAATGTCTTGTCCGGTCAGACGGCCCTAATGTCCCCTCAGGCCAGGCGGCCCTAATGTCTTGTCTGGTCAGACGGCCCTAATGTCCCCTCAGGCCAGGCGGCCCTAATGTCTTGTCCGGTCAGACGGCCCTAATGTCCCCTCAGGCCAGGCGGCCCTCATGTCTTGTCCGGTCAGACGGCCCTAATGTCCCCTCAGGCCAGGCGGCCCTAATGTCCCCTCAGGCCAGACGGCCCTAATGTCTTGTCCGGTCAGACGGCCCTAATGTCCCCTCAGGCCAGGCGGCCCTAATGTCTTGTCCGGTCAGACGGCCCTAATGTCCCCTCAGGCCAGACGGCTCTAATGTCTTGTCTGGTCAGACGGCCCTAATGTCCCCTCAAGCCAGGCGGCCCTAATGTCTTGTCTGGTCAGACGGCCCTAATGTCCCCTCAGGCCAGATGGTCGTAATGCCTTGTCCGGTCAAACGGCTCTAATGTCCCCTCAAGCCAAGCGGCCCTAATGTCTTGTCTGGTCAGACGGCCCTAATGTGCCCGCAGGCCAGGCGGCCTTAATGTCTTGTCTGGTCAGACGGCCCTAATGCCCCCTCAGGCCAGGCGGCCCTAATGTCTTGTGTGGTCAGACGGCCCTAATGTCCCCTCAGGCCAGGCGGCCCTAATGTCTTGTCTGGTCAGACGGCCCTAATGTCCCCTCAGGCCAGGCGGCCCTAATGTCTTGTCTGGTCAGACGACCCTAATGTCCCCTCAGGCCAGGCGGCCCTCATGTCTTGTCTGGTCAGACGGCCCTAATGTCCCCTCAAGCCAGGCGGCCCTAATGTCTTGTCTGGTCAGACGGCCCTAATGTCCCCTCAGGCCAGGCGGCCCTAATGTCTTGTCCGGTCAGACGGCCCTAATGTCCCCTCAGGCCAGGCGGCCCTAATGTCTTGTCTGGTCAGACGGCCCTAATGTCCCCTCAGGCCAGGCGGCCCTAATGTCTTGTCTGGTCAGACGGCCCTAATGTCCCCTCAGGCCAGGCGGCCCTAATGTCTTGTCTGGTCAGACGGTCCTAATGTCCCCTCAAGCCAGGCGGCCCTAATGTCTTGTCTGGTCAGACGGTCCTAATGTCCCCTCAAGCCAGGCGGCCCTAATGTCTTGTCTGGTCAGACGGTCCTAATGTCCCCTCAAGCCAGGCGGCCCTAATGTCTTGTCTGGTCAGACGGCCCTAATGTCCCCTCAGGCCAGGCGGCCCTAATGTCTTGTCTGGTCAGACGGTCCTAATGTCCCCTCAAGCCAGGCGGCCCTAATGTCTTGTCTGGTCAGACGGTCCTAATGTCCCCTCAGGCCAGGCGGCCCTAATGTCCCCTCAGGCCAGGCGGCCCTAATGTCTTGTCTGGTCAGACGGCCCTAATGTCCCCTCAGGCCAGGCGGCCCTAATGTCTTGTCTGGTCAGACGGCCCTAATGTCCCCTCAGGCCAGGCGGCCCTAATGTCTTGTCTGGTCAGACGGTCCTAATGTCCCCTCAGGCCAGGCGGCCCTAATGTCTTGTCTGGTCAGACGGTCCTAATGTCCCCTCAAGCCAGGCGGCCCTAATGTCTTGTCGGGTCAGACGGTCCTAATGTCCCCTCAAGCCAGGCGGCCCTAATGTCTTGTCTGGTCAGACGGCCCTAATGTCCCCTCAGGCCAGGCGGCCCTAATGTCTTGTCTGGTCAGACGGTCCTAATGTCCCCTCAAGCCAGGCGGCCCTAATGTCTTGTCTGGTCAGACGGTCCTAATGTCCCCTCAGGCCAGGCGGCCCTAATGTCCCCTCAGGCCAGACGGCCCTAATGTCCCCTCAGGCCAGGCGGCCCTAATGTCCCCTCAGGCCAGACGGCCCTAATGTCTTGTCCGGTCAGACGGCCCTAATGTCCCCTCAGGCCAGACGGCTCTAATGTCTTGTCTGGTCAGACGGCCCTAATGTCCCCTCAAGCCAGGCGGCCCTAATGTCTTGTCTGGTCAGACGGCCCTAATGTCTCCTCAGGCCAGACGGTCGTAATGCCTTGTCCGGTCAAACGGCTCTAATGTCCCCTCAAGCCAAGCGGCCCTAATGTCTTGTCTGGTCAGACGGCCCTAATGTCCCCGCAGGCCAGGCGGCCTTAATGTCTTGTCTGGTCAGACGGCCCTAATGCCCCCTCAGGCCAGGCGGCCCTAATGTCTTGTGTGGTCAGACGGCCCTAATGTCCCCTCAGGCCAGGCGGCCCTAATGTCTTGTCTGGTCAGACGGCCCTAATGTCCCCTCAGGCCAGGCGGCCCTAATGTCTTGTCTGGTCAGACGACCCTAATGTCCCCTCAGGCCAGGCGGCCCTCATGTCTTGTCTGGTCAGACGGCCCTAATGTCCCCTCAAGCCAGGCGGCCCTAATGTCTTGTCTGGTCAGACGGCCCTAATGTCCCCTCAGGCCAGGCGGCCCTAATGTCTTGTCCGGTCAGACGGCCCTAATGTCCCCTCAGGCCAGGCGGCCCTAATGTCTTGTCTGGTCAGACGGCCCTAATGTCCCCTCAGGCCAGGCGGCCCTAATGTCTTGTCCGGTCAGACGGCCCTAATGTCCCCTCAGGCCAGGCGGCCCTCATGTCTTGTCCGGTCAGACGGCCCTAATGTCCCCTCAGGCCAGGCGGCCCTAATGTCCCCTCAGGCCAGACGGCCCTAATGTCTTGTCCGGTCAGACGGCTCTAATGTCCCCTCAGGCCAGGCGGCCCTAATGTCTTGTCCGGTCAGACGGCCCTAATGTCCCCTCAGGCCAGACGGCTCTAATGTCTTGTCTGGTCAGACGGCCCTAATGTCCCCTCAAGCCAGGCGGCCCTAATGTCTTGTCTGGTCAGACGGCCCTAATGTCCCCTCAGGCCAGATGGTCGTAATGCCTTGTCCGGTCAAACGGCTCTAATGTCCCCTCAAGCCAAGCGGCTCTAATGTCTTGTCTGGTCAGACGGCCCTAATGTGCCCGCAGGCCAGGCGGCCTTAATGTCTTGTCTGGTCAGACGGCCCTAATGCCCCCTCAGGCCAGGCGGCCCTAATGTCTTGTGTGGTCAGACGGCCCTAATGTCCCCTCAGGCCAGGCGGCCCTAATGTCTTGTCTGGTCAGACGGCCCTAATGTCCCCTCAGGCCAGGCGGCCCTAATGTCTTGTCTGGTCAGACGACCCTAATGTCCCCTCAGGCCAGGCGGCCCTCATGTCTTGTCTGGTCAGACGGCCCTAATGTCCCCTCAAGCCAGGCGGCCCTAATGTCTTGTCTGGTCAGACGGCCCTAATGTCCCCTCAGGCCAGGCGGCCCTAATGTCTTGTCCGGTCAGACGGCCCTAATGTCCCCTCAGGCCAGGCGGCCCTAATGTCTTGTCTGGTCAGACGGCCCTAATGTCCCCTCAGGCCAGGCGGCCCTAATGTCTTGTCTGGTCAGACGGCCCTAATGTCCCCTCAGGCCAGGCGGCCCTAATGTCTTGTCTGGTCAGACGGTCCTAATGTCCCCTCAAGCCAGGCGGCCCTAATGTCTTGTCTGGTCAGACGGTCCTAATGTCCCCTCAAGCCAGGCGGCCCTAATGTCTTGTCTGGTCAGACGGTCCTAATGTCCCCTCAAGCCAGGCGGCCCTAATGTCTTGTCTGGTCAGACGGCCCTAATGTCCCCTCAGGCCAGGCGGCCCTAATGTCTTGTCTGGTCAGACGGTCCTAATGTCCCCTCAAGCCAGGCGGCCCTAATGTCTTGTCTGGTCAGACGGTCCTAATGTCCCCTCAGGCCAGGCGGCCCTAATGTCCCCTCAGGCCAGGCGGCCCTAATGTCTTGTCTGGTCAGACGGCCCTAATGTCCCCTCAGGCCAGGCGGCCCTAATGTCTTGTCTGGTCAGACGGCCCTAATGTCCCCTCAGGCCAGGCGGCCCTAATGTCTTGTCTGGTCAGACGGTCCTAATGTCCCCTCAGGCCAGGCGGCCCTAATGTCTTGTCTGGTCAGACGGTCCTAATGTCCCCTCAAGCCAGGCGGCCCTAATGTCTTGTCGGGTCAGACGGTCCTAATGTCCCCTCAAGCCAGGCGGCCCTAATGTCTTGTCTGGTCAGACGGCCCTAATGTCCCCTCAGGCCAGGCGGCCCTAATGTCTTGTCTGGTCAGACGGTCCTAATGTCCCCTCAAGCCAGGCGGCCCTAATGTCTTGTCTGGTCAGACGGTCCTAATGTCCCCTCAGGCCAGGCGGCCCTAATGTCCCCTCAGGCCAGACGGCCCTAATGTCCCCTCAAGCCAGGCGGCCCTAATGTCTTGTCTGATCAGACGGCCCTAATGTCCCCTCAGGCCAGGCGGCCCTAATGTCTTGTCTGGTCAGACGGCCCTAATGTCCCCTCAGGCCAGGCGGCCCTAATGTCTTGTCTGGTCAGACGGCCCTAATGTCCCCTCAAGCCAGGCGGCCCTAATGTCCCCTCAGGTCAGACGGCCCTAATGTCCCCTCAGGCCAGGCGGTCCTAATGTCCCCTCAGGTCAGACGGCCCTAAGGTCCCCTCAGGCCAGGCGGTCCTAATGTCCCCTCAGGTCAGACGGCCCTAAGGTCCCCTCAGGCCAGGCGGTCCTAATGTCTTGTCTGGTCAGACGGCCCTAATGTCCCCTCAGGCCAGGCGGCCCTAATGTCTTGTCTGGTCAGACGGTCCTAATGTCCCCTCAAGCCAGGCGGCCCTAATGTCTTGTCTGGTCAGACGGTCCTAATGTCCCCTCAGGCCAGGCGGCCCTAATGTCCCCTCAGGCCAGACGGCCCTAATGTCCCCTCAAGCCAGGCGGCCCTAATGTCTTGTCTGATCAGACGGCCCTAATGTCCCCTCAGGCCAGGCGGCCCTAATGTCTTGTCTGGTCAGACGGCCCTAATGTCCCCTCAGGCCAGGCGGCCCTAATGTCTTGTCTGGTCAGACGGCCCTAATGTCCCCTCAAGCCAGGCGGCCCTAATGTCCCCTCAGGTCAGACGGCCCTAATGTCCCCTCAGGCCAGGCGGTCCTAATGTCCCCTCAGGTCAGACGGCCCTAAGGTCCCCTCAGGCCAGGCGGTCCTAATGTCCCCTCAGGTCAGACGGCCCTAAGGTCCCCTCAGGCCAGGCGGTCCTAATGCCCCTCAGGCCAGGCGGCCCTAATGTCTTGTCCGGTCAGACGGCCCTAATGTCCCTTCAGGCCAGGCGGCCCTAATGTCTTGTCTGGTCAGACGGCCCTAATGTCCCCTCAGGCCAGGCGGCCCTCATGTCTTGTCTGGTCAGACGGCCCTAATGTCCCCACAGGCCAGGCGGCCCTAATGTCTTGTCTGGTCAGACGGCCCTAATGTCCCCTCAGGCCAGGCGGCCCTAATGTCCCCTCCGGCCAGACGGCCCTAATGTCCCCTCAGGCCAGGCGGCCCTAATGTCTTGTCCGGTCAGACGGCCCTAATGTCCCCTCAGGCCAGGCGACCCTAATGTCTTGTCTGGTCAGACGGCCCTAATGTCCCCTCAGGCCAGGCGGCCCTAATGTCTTGTCTGGTCAGGCGGCCCTAATGTCTTGTCTGGTCAGACGGCCCTAATGTCCCCTCAAGCCAGGCGGCCCTAATGTATTGTCTGGTCAGACGGCCCTAATGTCCCCTCAGGCCAGGCGGCCCTAATGTCTTGTCTGGTCAGACGGCCCTAATGTCCCCTCAAGCCAGGCGGCCCTAATGTCTTGTCTGGTCAGACGGCCCTAATGTCCCCTCAGGCCAGGCGGCCCTAATGTCTTGTCTGGTCAGACGGCCCTAATGTCCCCTCAAGCCAGGCGGCCCTAATGTATTGTCTGGTCAGACGGCCCTAATGTCCCCTCAGGCCAGGCGGCCCTAATGTCTTGTCTGGTCAGACGGCCCTAATGTCCCCTCAAGCCAGGCGGCCCTAATGTCTTGTCTGGTCAGACGGCCCTAATGTCCCCTCAGGCCAGGCGGCCCTAATGTCTTGTCTGGTCAGACGGCCCTAATGTCCCCTCAAGCCAGGCGGCCCTCATGTCTTGTCCGGTCAGACGGCCCTAATGTCCCCTCAAGCCAGGCGGCCCTAATGTCTTGTCTGGTCAGACGGTCCTAATGTCCCCTCAAGCCGGGCGGCCCTCATGTCTTGTCTGGTCAGACGGCCCTAATGTCCCCTCAGGCCAGACGGCCCTAATGTCTTGTCTGGTCAGACGGCCCTAATGTCCCCTCAAGCCAGGCGGCCCTAATGTCTTGTCTGGTCAGACGGCCCTAATGTCCCCTCAAGCCAGGCGGCCCTAATGTCTTGTCTGGTCAGACGGCCCTAATGTCCCCTCAAGCCAGGCGGTCCTAATGTTTTGTCTGGTCAGACGGCCCTAATGTCCCCTCAGGCCAGGCGGCCCTAATGTCTTGTCCGGTCAGACGGCCCTAATGTCCCCTCAGGCCAGGCGGCCCTAATGCTTTGTCTGGTCAGACGGCCCTAATGTCCCCTCAGGCCAGGCGGCCCTAATGTCTTGTCTGGTCAGACGACCCTAATGTCCCCTCAGGCCAGGCGGCCCTAATGTCTTGTCCGGTCAGACGGCCCTAATGTCCCCTCAGGCCAGGCGGCCCTAATGTCTTGTCTGGTCAGACGGCCCTAATGTCCCCTCAAGCCAGGCGGCCCTAATGTCTTGTCTGGTCAGACGGCCCTAATGTCCCCTCAGGCCAGGCGGCCCTAATGTCTTGTCTGGTCAGACGGCCCTAATGTCCCCTCAGGCCAGGCGGCCCTAATGCCTTGTCTGGTCAGACGGCCCTAATGTCCCCTCAGGCCAGGCGGCCCTAATGTCTTGTCCGGTCAGACGGCCCTAATGTCCCGTCAGGCCTGGCGGCCCTAATGTCTTGTCTGGTCAGACGGCCCTAATGTCCCCTCAGGTCAGGCGGCCCTAATGTCTTGTCTGGTCAGACGGCCCTAATGTCCCCTCAGGTCAGGCGGCCCTAATGTCCCCTCAGGCCAGACGGCTCTAATGTCTTGTCTGGTCAGACGGCCCTAATGTCCCCTCACGCCAGGCGGCCCTAATGTCTTGTCTGGTCAGACGGCTCTAATGTCCCCTCAGGCCAGACGGTCGTAATGCCTTGTCCGGTCAAACGGCTCTAATGTCCCCTCAAGCCAAGCGGCCCTAATGTCTTGTCTGGTCAGACGGCCCTAATGTCCCCGCAGGCCAGGCGGCTTTAATGTCTTGTCTGGTCAGACGGCCCTAATGCCCCCTCAGGCCAGGCGGCCCTAATGTCTTGTGTGGTCAGACGGCCCTAATGTCCCCTCAGGCCAGCCGGCCCTAATGTCTTGTCTGGTCAGACGGCCCTAATGTCCCCTCAAGCCAGGCGGCCCTAATGTCTTGTCTGGTCAGACGACCCTAATGTCCCCTCAGGCCAGGCGGCCCTCATGTCTTGTCTGGTCAGACGGCCCTAATGTCCCCTCAAGCCAGGCGGCCCTAATGTCTTGTCTGGTCAGACGGCCCTAATGTCCCCTCAGGCCAGGCGGCCCTAATGTCTTGTCCGGTCAGACGGCCCTAATGTCCCCTCAGGCCAGGCGGCCCTAATGTCTTGTCTGGTCAGACGGCCCTAATGTCCCCTCAAGCCAGGCGGCCCTCATGTCTTGTCTGGTCAGACGGCCCTAATGTCCCCTCAGGCCAGACGGCCCTAATGTCTTGTCCGGTCAGACGGCCCTAATGTCCCCTCAGGCCAGGCGACCCTAATGTCTTGTCTGGTCAGACGGCCCTAATGTCCCCTCAGGCCAGGCGGCCCTAATGTCTTGTTTGGTCAGGCGGCCCTAATGTCTTGTCTGGTCAGACGGCCCTAATGTCCCCTCAAGCCAGGCGGCCCTAATGTATTGTCTGGTCAGACGGCCCTAATGTCCCCTCAGGCCAGGCGGCCCTAATGTCTTGTCTGGTCAGACGGCCCTAATGTCCCCTCAAGCCAGGCGGCCCTAATGTCTTGTCTGGTCAGACGGCCCTAATGTCCCCTCAGGCCAGGCGGCCCTAATGTCTTGTCTGGTCAGACGGCCCTAATGTCCCCTCAAGCCAGGCGGCCCTCATGTCTTGTCCGGTCAGACGGCCCTAATGTCCCCTCAAGCCAGGCGGCCCTAATGTCTTGTCTGGTCAGACGGTCCTAATGTCCCCTCAAGCCGGGCGGCCCTCATGTCTTGTCTGGTCAGACGGCCCTAATGTCCCCTCAGGCCAGACGGCCCTAATGTCTTGTCTGGTCAGACGGCCCTAATGTCGCCTCAAGCCAGGCGGCCCTAATGTCTTGTCTGGTCAGACGGCCCTAATGTCCCCTCAAGCCAGGCGGCCCTAATGTCTTGTCTGGTCAGACGGCCCTAATGTCCCCTCAAGCCAGGCGGTCCTAATGTTTTGTCTGGTCAGACGGCCCTAATGTCCCCTCAGGCCAGGCGGCCCTAATGTCTTGTCCGGTCAGACGGCCCTAATGTCCCCTCAGGCCAGGCGGCCCTAATGCTTTGTCTGGTCAGACGGCCCTAATGTCCCCTCAGGCCAGGCGGCCCTAATGTCTTGTCTGGTCAGACGACCCTAATGTCCCCTCAGGCCAGGCGGCCCTAATGTCTTGTCCGGTCAGACGGCCCTAATGTCCCCTCAGGCCAGGCGGCCCTAATGTCTTGTCTGGTCAGACGGCCCTAATGTCCCCTCAAGCCAGGCGGCCCTAATGTCTTGTCTGGTCAGACGGCCCTAATGTCCCCTCAGGCCAGGCGGCCCTAATGTCTTGTCTGGTCAGACGGCCCTAATGTCCCCTCAGGCCAGGCGGCCCTAATGCCTTGTCTGGTCAGACGGCCCTAATGTCCCCTCAGGCCAGGCGGCCCTAATGTCTTGTCCGGTCAGACGGCCCTAATGTCCCGTCAGGCCTGGCGGCCCTAATGTCTTGTCTGGTCAGACGGCCCTAATGTCCCCTCAGGTCAGGCGGCCCTAATGTCTTGTCTGGTCAGACGGCCCTAATGTCCCCTCAGGTCAGGCGGCCCTAATGTCCCCTCAGGCCAGACGGCTCTAATGTCTTGTCTGGTCAGACGGCCCTAATGTCCCCTCACGCCAGGCGGCCCTAATGTCTTGTCTGGTCAGACGGCCCTAATGTCCCCTCAGGCCAGACGGTCGTAATGCCTTGTCCGGTCAAACGGCTCTAATGTCCCCTCAAGCCAAGCGGCCCTAATGTCTTGTCTGGTCAGACGGCCCTAATGTCCCCGCAGGCCAGGCGGCTTTAATGTCTTGTCTGGTCAGACGGCCCTAATGCCCCCTCAGGCCAGGCGGCCCTAATGTCTTGTGTGGTCAGACGGCCCTAATGTCCCCTCAGGCCAGGCGGCCCTAATGTCTTGTCTGGTCAGACGGCCCTAATGTCCCCTCAAGCCAGGCGGCCCTAATGTCTTGTCTGGTCAGACGACCCTAATGTCCCCTCAGGCCAGGCGGCCCTCATGTCTTGTCTGGTCAGACGGCCCTAATGTCCCCTCAAGCCAGGCGGCCCTAATGTCTTGTCTGGTCAGACGGCCCTAATGTCCCCTCAGGCCAGGCGGCCCTAATGTCTTGTCCGGTCAGACGGCCCTAATGTCCCCTCAGGCCAGGCGGCCCTAATGTCTTGTCTGGTCAGAGGGCCCTAATGTCCCCTCAGGCCAGGCGGCCCTAATGTCTTGTCTGGTCAGACGGCCCTAATGTCCCCTCAGGCCAGGCGGCCCTAATGTCTTGTCTGGTCAGACGGCCCTAATGTCCCCTCAAGCCAGGCGGCCCTAATGTCTTGTCTGGTCAGACGGCCCTAATGTCCCCTCAGGCCAGGCGGCCCTAATGTCTTGTCTGGTCAGACGGCCCTAATGTCCCCTCAAGCCAGGCGGCCCTAATGTCTTGTCTGGTCAGACGGCCCTAATGTCCCCTCAGGCCAGGCGGCCCTCATGTCTTGTCTGGTCAGACGGCCCTAATGTCCCCTCAAGCCAGGCGGCCCTAATGTCTTGTCTGGTCAGACGGCCCTAATGTCCCCTCAGGCCAGGCGGCCCTAATGTCTTGTCCGGTCAGACGGCCCTAATGTCCCCTCAGGCCAGGCGGCCCTAATGTCTTGTCTGGTCAGACGGCCCTAATGTCCCCTCAGGCCAGGCGGCCCTAATGTCTTGTCTGGTCAGACGGCCCTAATGTCCCCTCAGGCCAGGCGGCCCTAATGTCCCCTCAGGCCAGACGGCCCTAATGTCCCCTCAAGCCAGGCGGCCCTAATGTCTTGTCTGGTCAGACGGCCCTAATGTCCCCTCAGGCCAGGCGGCCCTAATGTCTTGTCTGGTCAGACGGCCCTAATGTCCCCTCAGGCCAGGCGGCCCTAATGTCTTGTCTGGTCAGACGGCCCTAATGTCCCCTCAAGCCAGGCGGCCCTAATGTCCCCTCAGGTCAGACGGCCCTAATGTCCCCTCAGGCCCGGCGGCCCTAATGTCTTGTCTGGTCAGACGGCCCTAATGTCCCCTCAGGCCAGGCGGCCCTAATGTCCCCTCAGGCCAGGCGGCCCTAATGTCTTGTCTGGTCAGACGGCCCTAATGTCCCCTCAGGTCAGACGGCCCTAATGTCCCCTCAGGCCAGGCGGCCCTAATGTCTTGTCTGGTCAGACGGCCCTAATGTCCCCTCAGGCCAGGCGGCCCTAATGTCCCCTCAGGCCAGACGGCCCTAATGTCCCCTCAAGCCA
Organism: Arenicola marina; assembly: GCA_964019135.1. Taxonomy (NCBI): domain Eukaryota; kingdom Metazoa; phylum Annelida; class Polychaeta; family Arenicolidae; genus Arenicola; species Arenicola marina. Next base: position 16,285,246 of record OZ025265.1, read on the forward strand.
GGCGGCCCTAATGTCTTGTCTGGTCAGACGGCCCTAATGTCCCCTCAGGCCAGGCGGTCCTAATGTCTTGTCTGGTCAGACGGCCCTAATGTCCCCTCAGGCCAGGCGGCCCTAATGTCCCCTCAAGCCAGGCGGCCCTGGTGTCTTGTCTGGTCAGACGGCCCTAATGTCCCCTCAGGCCAGGCGGCCCTAATGTCTTGTCTGGTCAGACGGCCCTAATGTCCCCTCAAGCCAGGCGGCCCTCATGTCTTGTCTGGTCAGACGGCCCTAATGTCCCCTCAGGCCAGACGGCCCTAATGTCTTGTCTGGTCAGACGGCCCTAATGTCCCCTCAAGCCAGGCGGCCCTAATGTCTTGTCTGGTCAGACGGCCCTAATGTCCCCTCAAGCCAGGCGGCCCTAATGTCTTGTCTGGTTAGACGGCCCTAATGTCCCCTCAAGCCAGGCGGTCCTAATGTCTTGTCTGGTCAGACGGCCCTAATGTCCCCTCAGGCCAGGCGGCCCTAATGTCTTGTCCGGTCAGACGGCCCTAATGTCCCCTCAGGCCAGGCGGCCCTAATGCTTTGTCTGGTCAGACGGCCCTAATGTCCCCTCAGGCCAGGCGGCCCTAATGTCTTGTCTGGTCAGACGACCCTAATGTCCCCTCAGGCCAGGCGGCCCTAATGTCTTGTCCGGTCAGACGGCCCTAATGTCCCCTCAGGCCAGGCGGCCCTAATGTCTTGTCTGGTCAGACGGCCCTAATGTCCCCTCAAGCCAGGCGGCCCTAATGTCTTGTCTGGTCAGACGGCCCTAATGTCCCCTCAGGCCAGGCGGCCCTAATGCCTTGTCTGGTCAGACGGCCCTAATGTCCCCTCAGGCCAGGCGGCCCTAATGTCTTGTCCGGTCAGACGGCCCTAATGTCCCCTCAGGCCTGGCGGCCCTAATGTCTTGTCTGGTCAGACGGCCCTAATGTCCCCTCAGGTCAGGCGGCCCTAATGTCTTGTCTGGTCAGACGGCCCTAATGTCCCCTCAGGTCAGGCGGCCCTAATGTCCCCTCAGGCCAGACGGCTCTAATGTCTTGTCTGGTCAGACGGCCCTAATGTCCCCTCAAGCCAGGCGGCCCTAATGTCTTTTCTGGTCAGACGGCCCTAATGTCCCCTCAGGCCAGACGGTCGTAATGCCTTGTCCGGTCAAACGGCTCTAATGTCCCCTCAAGCCAAGCGGCCCTAATGTCTTGTCTGGTCAGACGGCCCTAATGTCCCCGCAGGCCAGGCGGCCTTAATGTCTTGTCTGGTCAGACGGCCCTAATGCCCCCTCAGGCCAGGCGGCCCTAATGTCTTGTGTGGTCAGACGGCCCTAATGTCCCCTCAGGCCAGGCGGCCCTAATGTCTTGTCTGGTCAGACGGCCCTAATGTCCCCTCAAGCCAGGCGGCCCTAATGTCTTGTCTGGTCAGACGACCCTAATGTCCCCTCAGGCCAGGCGGCCCTCATGTCTTGTCTGGTCAGACGGCCCTAATGTCCCCTCAAGCCAGGCGGCCCTAGTCTTGTCTGGTCAGACGGCCCTAATGTCCCCTCAGGCCAGGCGGCCCTAATGTCTTGTCCGGTCAGACGGCCCTAATGTCCCCTCAGGCCAGGCGGCCCTAATGTCTTGTCTGGTCAGACGGCCCTAATGTCCCCTCAGGCCAGGCGGCCCTAATGTCTTGTCTGGTCAGACGGCCCTAATGTCCCCTCAGGCCAGACGGCCCTAATGTCCCCTCAAGCCAGGCGGCCCTAATGTCTTGTCTGGTCAGACGGCCCTAATGTCCCCTCAGGCCAGGCGGCCCTAATGTCTTGTCTGGTCAGACGGCCCTAATGTCCCCTCAGGCCAGGCGGCCCTAATGTCTTGTCTGGTCAGACGGCCCTAATGTCCCCTCAAGCCAGGCGGCCCTAATGTCCCCTCAGGTCAGACGGCCATAATGTCCCCTCAGGCCAGGCGGCCCTAATGTCTTGTCTGGTCAGACGGCCCTAATGTCCCCTCAGGCCAGGCGGCCCTAATGTCTTGTCTGGTCAGACGGCCCTAATGTCCCCTCAGGCCAGGCGGCCCTAATGTCCCCTCAGGCCAGACGGCCCTAATGTCCCCTCAAGCCAGGCGGCCCTAATGTCTTGTCTGGTCAGACGGCCCTAATGTCCCCTCAGGCCAGGCGGTCCTAATGTCTTGTCTGGTCAGACGGCCCTAATGTCCCCTCAGGCCAGGCGGCCCTAATGTCTTGTCTGGTCAGACGGCCCTAATGTCCCCTCAGGCCAGGCGGCCCTCATGTCTTGTCTGGTCAGACGGCCCTAATGTCCCCTCAAGCCAGGCGGCCCTAATGTCTTGTCTGGTCAGACGGCCCTAATGTCCCCTCAGGCCAGGCGGCCCTAATGTCTTGTCCGGTCAGACGGCCCTAATGTCCCCTCAGGCCTGGCGGCCCTAATGTCTTGTCTGGTCAGACGGCCCTAATGTCCCCTCAGGTCAGGCGGCCCTAATGTCTTGTCTGGTCAGACGGCCCTAATGTCCCCTCAGGTCAGGCGGCCCTAATGTCCCCTCAGGCCAGACGGCTCTAATGTCTTGTCTGGTCAGACGGCCCTAATGTCCCCTCAAGCCAGGCGGCCCTAATGTCTTTTCTGGTCAGACGGCCCTAATGTCCCCTCAGGCCAGACGGTCGTAATGCCTTGTCCGGTCAAACGGCTCTAATGTCCCCTCAAGCCAAGCGGCCCTAATGTCTTGTCTGGTCAGACGGCCCTAATGTCCCCGCAGGCCAGGCGGCCTTAATGTCTTGTCTGGTCAGACGGCCCTAATGCCCCCTCAGGCCAGGCGGCCCTAATGTCTTGTGTGGTCAGACGGCCCTAATGTCCCCTCAGGCCAGGCGGCCCTAATGTCTTGTCTGGTCAGACGGCCCTAATGTCCCCTCAAGCCAGGCGGCCCTAATGTCTTGTCTGGTCAGACGACCCTAATGTCCCCTCAGGCCAGGCGGCCCTCATGTCTTGTCTGGTCAGACGGCCCTAATGTCCCCTCAAGCCAGGCGGCCCTAGTCTTGTCTGGTCAGACGGCCCTAATGTCCCCTCAGGCCAGGCGGCCCTAATGTCTTGTCCGGTCAGACGGCCCTAATGTCCCCTCAGGCCAGGCGGCCCTAATGTCTTGTCTGGTCAGACGGCCCTAATGTCCCCTCAGGCCAGGCGGCCCTAATGTCTTGTCTGGTCAGACGGCCCTAATGTCCCCTCAGGCCAGACGGCCCTAATGTCCCCTCAAGCCAGGCGGCCCTAATGTCTTGTCTGGTCAGACGGCCCTAATGTCCCCTCAGGCCAGGCGGCCCTAATGTCTTGTCTGGTCAGACGGCCCTAATGTCCCCTCAGGCCAGGCGGCCCTAATGTCTTGTCTGGTCAGACGGCCCTAATGTCCCCTCAAGCCAGGCGGCCCTAATGTCCCCTCAGGTCAGACGGCCATAATGTCCCCTCAGGCCAGGCGGCCCTAATGTCTTGTCTGGTCAGACGGCCCTAATGTCCCCTCAGGCCAGGCGGCCCTAATGTCTTGTCTGGTCAGACGGCCCTAATGTCCCCTCAGGCCAGGCGGCCCTAATGTCCCCTCAGGCCAGACGGCCCTAATGTCCCCTCAAGCCAGGCGGCCCTAATGTCTTGTCTGGTCAGACGGCCCTAATGTCCCCTCAGGCCAGGCGGTCCTAATGTCTTGTCTGGTCAGACGGCCCTAATGTCCCCTCAGGCCAGGCGGCCCTAATGTCTTGTCTGGTCAGACGGCCCTAATGTCCCCTCAGGCCAGGCGGCCCTCATGTCTTGTCTGGTCAGACGGCCCTAATGTCCCCTCAAGCCAGGCGGCCCTAATGTCTTGTCTGGTCAGACGGCCCTAATGTCCCCTCAGGCCAGGCGGCCCTAATGTCTTGTCCGGTCAGACGGCCCTAATGTCCCCTCAGGCCAGGCGGCCCTAATGTCTTGTCTGGTCAGACGGCCCTAATGTCCCCTCAGGCCAGGCGGCCCTAATGTCTTGTCTGGTCAGACGGCCCTAATGTCCCCTCAGGCCAGGCGGCCCTAATGTCCCCTCAGGCCAGACGGCCCTAATGTCCCCTCAAGCCAGGCGGCCCTAATGTCTTGTCTGGTCAGACGGCCCTAATGTCCCCTCAGGCCAGGCGGCCCTAATGTCTTGTCTGGTCAGACGGCCCTAATGTCCCCTCAGGCCAGGCGGCCCTAATGTCTTGTCTGGTCAGACGGCCCTAATGTCTTGTCTGGTCAGACGGCCCTAATGTCCCCTCAGGCCAGGCGGCCCTAATGTCCCCTCTGGCCAGACAGCCCTAATGTCCCCTCAAGCCAGGCGGCCCTAATGTCTTGTCTGGTCAGACGGCCCTAATGTCCCCTCAGGCCAGGCGGCCCTAATGTCTTGTCTGGTCAGACGGCCCTAATGTCCCCTCAGGCCAGGCGGCCCTAATGTCTTGTCTGGTCAGACGGCCCTAATGTCCCCTCAGGCCAGGCGGTCCTAATGTCTTGTCTGGTCAGACGACCCTAATGTCCCCTCAGGCCAGGCGGCCCTAATGTCCCCTCAGGCCAGACGGCCCTAATGTCCCCTCAAGCCAGGCGGCCCTAATGTCTTGTCTGGTCAGACGGCCCTAATGTCCCCTCAGGCCCGGCGGTCCTAATGTCTTGTCTGGTCAGACGGCCCTAATGTCCCCTCAGGCCAGGCGGCCCTAATGTCCCCTCAAGCCAGGCGGCCCTAATGTCTTGTCTGGTCAGACGGCCCTAATGTCCCCTCAGGCCAGGCGGTCCTAATGTCTTGTCTGGTCAGACGGCCCTAATGTCCCCTCAGGCCAGGCGGCCCTAATGTCCCCTCAAGCCAGGCGGCCCTAATGTCCCCTCAAGCCAGGCGGCCCTAATGTCTTGTCTGGTCAGACGGCCCTAATGTCCCCTCAGGCCAGGCGGTCCTAATGTCTTGTCCGGTCAGACGGCCCTAATGTCCCCTCAGGCCTGGCGGCCCTAATGCTTCCCGTCTGGGCGGGACGTCAGCAGGCCGTGGCAGCCGCTGTCGCCGTATAGCGCAGCAGGAAGCGCTAGAGTGCTTTGTCCGAGTGACCTTCGGATGTGTCATCGTTAATCATCATCGTTAACCAGAGTCCAGCCTTCTTGCCTCGCATCCCTCCTTGAAGAAGTGACGGGCACTCTACGGCAGATGCAAAAATTGGACCTCGGTCTCCACAACAAGCAAGACATGGGGGTGGGTAATGATAGAGTAGCCCATCCAAAAGAGGGATGGTGGGTTGGTTGTCCATGACAAAATAGAGAGCAGAAGACCCGCAGTAAATATATGATTAAATTTGCCCAAAATGCACAGATTGTTTGAAAGCTTACAAGACATACCGTTATCCAACTCTACGATTGCATTTGCCATGGACACTGAACACTGGTTATTTTGTGTTACATCATAAAATGCTGATGCCTTGCCGTCTTTCGCAGCCTGTATTTATTTATCTCTCGTTGCTTTCTCAGGCTATTTGTCTACATCCCTGGAACCGTGTATTCTTCTAATCTCCGCTAACATCGAGATACCATTTTGGTGATGTACCTCAATCGTGATATCTGCCATCGTGATTTGTTTTTAAATGCCAATCAGTGTTAATGTATTATACGTGTTATGGTAATGAAGTAGACGGTAAGGTGCGAGGGGGGAGGGGGTTTGAGGGGGTTCATCTCTGAGACGCATCTTGTCCTGCCACGTGGTCCACGAATCGTCCCAATACAATATGCGACATAACGGTATTGATTTAAATGCCGTAGAAAGCATCACGTTAGAACGTCTACTAATGGAATAAATGTCACGCTCAATCGAGGCTACTTAGACTTAGACTACTTAACTCTCCTTAGCGCTAAGTGGAACATTTGTCGAGCGAGTATCGGGTTTAAAATGGAAAGCTTTCTCCCAAGAGGTTTCTAAATTAAGAAAATGCTTAAAGTATATTGCATATGATTACTTAATCATGAGTAAAACCACAACAAACTGATGAGGCTACAATAAAAATGCCCTTTTCGTGCGCAAGCTACATGTGCGGTTTATGAAGACCGCAGCTGGCGGGTACGAAACTGAAGAGTACTAATATAAAACTTAGACTCGACAAGCCATGATCGCTTATTCACTCGTTAATGGGGTATTACCTCCACTTGGCCACGCCCATTGTGGGCTGGAAGCGATGGTTCTTCCACTCGTGCTCCCGTGCAGTGCAGGGCATTAAAGGTAGTAGGCCGGATCAGGGTGGCGCCACCTAGCGAGTAGTATTTATATATGACCGTTTCGCGACCTTACGCGCATTTTTTTCTTTTCGAACATTCATTTCGACATGCAAACACATGTTTATTATTATTATTGCGTTGTAATAAGCGTATAAACAGATATCCGGAGTCGCAAAATGACTTAGTTTGGGCCTCAGAAGGAGCTGATCATACCACCCAGCCAAATCTGGTGTTATGCCCCTATAACCTCTCGAATGGCTGATGGTACCTTACAAAGGCTGTGAAAATGTCAATAGCGGGGGGCGGCATAACGAATGGCGGAAGCGTCGTGGTTGATGACAGATGACGTCATATCGAGTCGTAGGGTCGGCCCAATAGGATACACTACGACTGTTAATTTGAATACCAAATGTTATATCAGGTCTGCATAGGTGCGGATACTAATTTATTACCTCAAGTTTTAATAAATCCACGTCAATGTAAATGTCTGCTACTAAAGCCGATGTAAATTTTACAGCTAAATTTTTGCTCTAGCTGCTGTATATTAGTTAATATAGCCTTAGTTCTTTATTATCAGTCGTGAAGCTATTATTACATTAATGATGCAACAATATTATGATCGAAAGGCCAAGGTAGAAGTTCTTTTACGAAGGAATTCCTTAGTAGAATGTCTGTGTGAACAATTTGTCTGATGTTGTCGTCAAAGTTTTGCAGCCCAGAGTCATTTTGTAACCAATGTAGTAAAAACATCAATGCAATAGAAATTCAATTCAAATGTTTATGTCGCGGACCTGGAATTACAAAAGGTGCAAATTGCAAATGCTAGTCCTAAAAGTCCTGTATAATATTGTAATAACTTTCACCACTCTGCAATTGTGTTCAGCAAAACCATGCTCACTGATCCAATAAGCACGGCGAAGAACATGTCAAATTTAGAAACCATTCAATTATGTTTTTATTATGTTCATTCCAAACAAAACTACGACTGTCTTGTCACCTATTTGTCGTTTTTGACGTCCAATTTAATGATATTACCATCCGCCCAGAATTTAGTTTTTCTTTAAGGCCCTCAGGCCCATACAACATAATGCATTGCGCAATCCAAACATGACATTGTTATCAACATAGCGTATTGATTAAGATGGATTAAGCGTTGGTATTTCGACATTGAAGGTTACATACAGACATACCTAAATTACGCAGAACCACAGCTTAATTGCTTGCATTGACAACCTATTCATAGGTATGGGACGTTAAAATATATAATAAATTTATCGCTTTCCAATATCTAAGCATCTGTGGAAGATCAATAACACGTATAAGTCGTCTGCACCCGAAAAATCTTCGTTAAGGATTATTGCCGTTACTCGTCAATTTCATCAATCGCTAAAGTAACATGTAAATGATAGGATTGTGAGCTCGAAACTCTTCGGAGCGATCTCCACACCCATAAAAGACGTCGGTATTTATTATTGTTCTTCATGCATCAAGGCGTAGACCTCATCCACCAGAGCAGACTTTACCCCGATCAATGAGGATGATTAGGAGTGTCCTTTCACCCCCGAATACCTGTTTGATGAAGGAGTTCCTTCTGCGCCTTCTGCGTATGTATGTGGTGCACTGACATCGCCCATGATGCGAAAATAAACCTCCCATTAGTCAACTACCACTGGTGATTATGTTTGGAGCCGAGTTTGGAGTCCCACCACAACTTCAACTTGATCCCTCCACCTCTCACCCCAGGACCCCTGAGAGGAGGGAAGGACGGGGGGGGGGGGGGGGCTCGTCAGGTCGCATGTCTATTTTAAGAAGAATTCCATGTCGCATGTCGATTGCTATGTCTAGACAGGTTCAACCAGCTTCAGAAAAAATTACCCCGCTAATTGACAAGCAGACGTAAAAAAACGGTTTTCTGTTTGCCGATCGCTGCCGCAACGTGGCAATGGCACGGCGTCCTAATCAGCAGTTTCCGCATCCGGTCTGACGCATATCGCGTTGTTCATTGCGATTCTACGGAAAAACACCCTGAACGACTTTTTATTCGATTTGATGCCTCTTTGCAGTCACTAGAAAAAAATTCCCCTCATGGATGGTTTGGGAGGGGGTGGGGTTGCGGAGTGGGGGGAGGGGGGGGGGGTCTACGTTATGGCACAATGAAGCGGGATGGGGCATATGAACCGCTACGATGATGCGATGAAAGCACATATGGTGCGTCCTATATAAGCGGCCTCGGACACATATGGTGCGTCCTATATAAGCGCCGGGTTGTCTAGCCACGGTCGGCTTTCTCAGGTTCTTCATGCTTAATGATTTTCTGGATGAACGTGGTAACGTTTCTGTCTGTCTATGGCAGAGCAGAGCGTAGAACACCTAATTTTACTTTTCGTGAGGCAGTGGTTCATCGCAAAGTGATAACACCGAATGAGCAAACATGATGATGGTTAAAAATTCTTCAAATTAATTATTTAGATTTTTAATTGAAAAGATGTTTTTAACAGATAATGGTTCTCGTGCGGTATTCATGAAATCCACTTAGGTCACGCCATTAGACTTAGGCTGAGTGGAAGATTTGTCAAACGATCACGAGGTAATTATCAGAATTATGCTGCAGAATGAAGAGGAGCCGACGATACCCACAAACAAGGCAACTATTGAGGGGACGCGAGTTTTACTCTTCCCCTCCCACTCCCACCACTCCCCCCCCCCCCCCGCAGACACACATACGCATGTTCGTGAGCCATCCTCCCGCTGTCATAGCTTTTAGATCCTTACTGGTCACGCGGTTAATTGATCCCCCGCTCCCCCCAATCCCGATCCTCACATTCCCATCGCTCTACCTCCCGACGGTTCTTACGTCACTGACGTGTTAAATGAACCCACATACTCGCCATAACCATCGACAGAAGTTGGCGCCGACGCCAGTGGTCATCAAATATGTCGTCCATTTTGAAGGAGAAAAAACCTTCACTCTGAATAAGGAATGGTCGCCTCGGTTAATCTGTATGCAGCGGCTCCCGACTCAATCAGACAAGAGGCACTGAAACGACGGAGTTTGATCAAAAGGACCCTTTAACTGTGTTGGACACTTGATTGGTTCGTCGCTGGAGAGGCGATGGTCAGGCTGACCAGTGTGACGACCAGCTGCGGCACCGACACACGGTGTGAATACAACAGTCCTGTTGGTCAAGCAGACATCGATAGAATTCAGTACAACTGGGACCGGCCGGTGATAACTCAATTACTGGCCAGTGTAGAGGCGGCTGCTAAAGCAACGTGAATGCCTTAATAATGAGCGAGACGCCACTGTCTCCTTTGAAAAAATAACACACTTGGCATGAAATCAGATTTCATCGGCGCCACGTTTTTTCGCACTGAATAATATTGAATTATGATTTTTGCTCCTTTTTCTTATCTTTGTCTAATACTCGATGGGTGGTTAATTTGCAAGGCGGTGGATGATGAGGGACATATTATAGGAACTGGCAAGACGTGATCGGGGAAGGAATTTAAAATGCCTTCAGCGATTTGGCGAGAAAGACTTGACATCCCCTTACTAGACACGTACAACTCACCACACCCTCCCTCCACCCCCACCTCTCCCCATCACGCACACACCGCCACTACAACCGTCCGCTGGACAAAGCAACCTATGAGGTAGTAAATAAGCGCCACTTTGGCGCATCCTTTGACATTTGACTAATGTTTAACCATATCCACAGCGTGGTAAAACCTTTTTGTTGAAACAATCGAAATCATTCAATCTGAGATTGAGATATTTATTATCATGTTAAACCTCTGGAATGGGCGGGTGGAGTCCTTAGAAACCGTGTACGCACAGGCTGGGTGACCAATTAGTGATGAAGGGGTGGGATCGGGGTGGCGGTCAGAACTAGTGCCCCCTATTTTTAGTATTGTGCCTGGGTAGAAGATGTTGGCAAGCCTTTCATCTGCAGCCGCACCATGTTTACAATACACCTCCCTCTTCTCGTATAGATAGTGTAACATGACATTTCCGAAGACCCGATGGATTGATGTTAAGGAGGCGTCTAAATCACGAGTGGATCTACGGTTTTAAAAAGGTGGGAAGGTCCACTTTTGACCACGTAAGGCCCCTGAAGAGTCACGACCGGTCACGGGGACATGGGGAGGGGGGCGGGGCGGGGGGGGGGGTCATTAAAAGAGGAACGCATTGTTGCTTTAGGCCGTGTTTTTGTACACACAGGGGCTACTCACTACCAGGTCACCTAGGAGCATCGAAAGCTCAACCGCTCAGCCCAATAATCTAGTTTGACCCGAGGACCACTTTTGGTCATATCGCCTCAATGAGAGAATGGAGCCATGTCATAGCGGGTAACCCCCTACTCTTTGCAAAGAAGGACATAGGATCTTTATTCTGCGATAAATACATGGCCACAGCGGGGCTCGAATCATCGATCCACGTGCCGTTAGGCTCTCAGGTGGCCAGAGCACTCAAGGCGAGCACTCTAACCAACTGAGCTATCGGGCGGCCCCCGTATATCGTGGAAGGGGGATCAGTTGTGGGATATAACCGCCACCCAAGGTTAATAGTTCGGGGGTGACTCCTGCCCTGATGGGAATAAGGCAACCTTGTGGCAAGTCCCGTGGGGTGATGTAGCGTAGTAGTAGTGATCAGGGTTAATCTCTGATGCTTTGTCCAGCGGACGGTTGTAGTGGCAATACGGTGTGTGCGTGAAGGGGGGGGGGGCGCGGGGTGGGGGGTGGAGGGACGGTGTGGCGAGTAGTACGTGTCTGGTATGGGGATCTCAAGTCTTTCTCGCCGAATCTCTGAAGGCATTTTAAATCCCTTCCTAGATCAGCGGAATAATCCCATCCACTCTCGAGTACGCCACCCATACTCTATATTAATACCAAGAGACCTTAATGCTCAGCTCTCATTGCTCCTTCCCTGGCTCTCCTCCACTGACATCACGTCAGTTCCCATATGCGCCTCATCCACCACCCACCATATTAACCTCCCCGTCCCTTCACACCCACCCAACTCACTTCAACCCCTTTATCCAGTGGCCACCGAACTACAACCCCGTCCCCATCCCCGTCCCCGTCCCCGCACCCCGCGAACAGCCTTACCCACACATACCCTATCACCCGTCCTCCCATCCGACACTTCGTTCAGACAGACAGCACTCACCCTGTCGGAAGTGCACCCTTCCGCGATGAGGCGATGATATGCTAAAAGTTCAAAAGGTATAGGTTCGTTTTCTTCGTATTATCTGCGGATGGTACACATGTGGCATTGTTTGCTCAGATAGCGTCCTTACTCAAAAAGGGGGGGGGGGCTCCGGACCCCCTGGAACCCCACTGGATCCGCCCATGTTGTCCCTCTCAGTCAGTCTCTCTCTCTCAGCACATGCTTCTCATGTGGACATTTTGTGCTGCCACAGATGCCATAATAATGTTTTACGCCCGAACCTTCGTCAATATCACCATGAGAAACTACACACCTTTTCATAATTAACTTTTTACCTCAGTGCGGGATGGTTTTCCTCCGAATTTGATACCAAATGGGCTACACCCAAGAAAGTGCGATGTATTCAAATCCAACAATTGACATCCATTTCACAGATGCCGGATCCAGTTTTAGAATATCCTTCCTGGATAAGCAACAAACTTTACAGAACGGACCCAAATGTGAGGCAGTCATAATGCATTTCGTATGCCGTAATGTTGGCATGAACATTTCAATAAACACTCCCTTATCTATTGTTGTCTATGCAGCTATGGCTCCCTTTGAAACGTGATTCAGTATTTGGATCTGAGAGAAGAGAGGAACCCAACCCGCGAGATAAAATTGCTACATATATACGCTCTGCTAGCACACCCTTTACCATGGCAACTGTTCAGGCAATGAGTGCATAAGAGTGGCTTATTGCATCAAGCCATACATGTTGCCATGTGTTGTCTGACTCCAATTAAAAATATCACCTTGCAGCGTATTATGGAAAACGGTCAATTTGGCGATAATACGCGATAATCTATGTAATTTCCTCTCTTGTTCAGTATTCATTATCGCTATGTCACGAGGCTCACGCTCAAGGCTGTTTTTGTCAGTGAAGAACCCGATAGAGCCATATTAGCTCGGTTCTCTCTTCTCCCCCCCCCCCCCCCCCCCCCAGCGTCCAATCGAGGCCTTCCGTTTGCACAGACGCTTTCTGTCTTCTTCCGCCGTAATGACAATGGTACGGTTTCGGAGGTAAGTACATATATTGTTCTGGCAAGATTACATATAGCCATGGAAAAAGAAGAATTTTCTGTTGCCGCGGAGGGGTAACACAATGTCACTGACGAAATTGACAAAATTGACGAAATTAAGCTCTTTGTCATTAATAATTCAAGGGGGGCTTAAACTTTCTTTCCGCCAATTATTTTGACAATTGCCTCATCTCGGGTATTGAAATTGTGGTCGGGCAATAACGGAATGTATATAGGAAATAAGTTTTCAAAGGTCAACACACTGTGAGTCTTCCCGACTTGACACGTGTTTCGGAATCGACGCCCAGTCTCCCATCTCGCTTGTCTCTTGCGAATAGCATTGTTTATTCATATTTCTCGCTTTTCTCTTTTCTGCGCTTTCTTTCGATTCATGTTGCGTCTCATCGCTTGTTTTTCTTTTGTCCTGGTCCATCATACTCTCTCTGACTGTATCATTATCCGTCCCTCCCTGATGCTCGTTCTCCGCCGACCATTCACCACACCCTCCCTGTCTGCCCAGCGGGACGCCCACATACCATCCTCTTGCTGTGATAATTCTCTTTCGGTCTGTCCATTTCATTGATTTCTTTGGCCCGCTCTAGCTTTCTCGTTCTCTGCCCATCTAACACCCCATCTCTCTCTAGTCTCCAGCTCCCTTTGGCTCTCTGCTTCTTTGTCCAGCTCTCAGTTCAGTTCTTACAGCCTCGGCCCCCACCGGGGAGACCGGACACATGCGAGTTGACAGGACATCCCCGACACCCGGTCGTCAACAGGATGTGGCAGCCGCTGGCGTCCCACAGCGCAGCAGGAAACGCTAGAGTATTTTGTCCCCGTGTTCTTCGACTGGAGCGCCATAGTTAACCGGAAACCAGCCATCTTTGAGGAAGCGTTGGGCACTCTACGGCGGATGGGTCTATTATGGGTTTTGTGGTGCATTCGCCGAAACAACGGACGTGGTGGGGTGATGGTGGGGGTGAAAGAAGGGCGGAGCGCTCTATAACAAGAGTGGTCGAGGTGCCCAAGGCCAAACAGAACGTGAGGGGTCCGCATCCAATATGATACAATGCGCACGAATTGCACTGGTTGCGTCCAAACTTGCAAGATGATACGCTGACCCAACCCAACACCTACTCGGCATGGGCACTGTACAGTTGTATTAATAAAGTAAAGTAATTTTGTATTCGTTAAAGTTTTATTAGTTATATTGCCAAAGCTGATCGTTTGCTTTTTTTCTCAGCTGATATTTATCTTTTTTGGCGTTCTTAGTTTATGTGTAACAAGACTTGTAGCACAATATGTTTATCCTTTGTTTATTCCTTGATTAGTATATTTCTCTAATCTCCGACATCATTGAGATATGTGTTTATGCCACCAATGCCATACATGACATATGGAGACGGATTTTGTGGTCATAGTGAGATGATATTTTGGCGAAACAATGGCATCCAATCAGACACTGACAATTATTCCGTGTATATTGAGCAAGAGGCCAGATTATTAAGATCTCAGGCTACTGGAATCACGCGTCCAAGGAAGGGAATAAAACAGACGCAAAGAGATTTTGCGTCTGTGTTCCAGATTTTATGGATGCGCCCCTGCAGGAGATACGGAGGGTGAGAAAAAAGAACGCAGTTTTGCGGTCATCGAGAGAGACAAGCACTAGACAGGCGTGGCAAATTATACATAGCTTTGAAACACGTGCGTAAGGATGGCTGATTGCGGTGGAATAACGGAAATATTAGCGGAAGACAAATGGCAGTGTGTGTGTCCCATGATAGAGAAACTAGTTGACAAAGGGCAGTGTGTGTGTCCCATGATAGAGAGACTAGTTGACAAAGGGCAGTGTGTGTGTCCCATGATAGAGAGAATAGTTGACAAAGGGCAGTGTGTGTGTCCCATGATAGAGAGACTAGTTGACAAAGGGCAGTGTGTGTGTCCCATGATAGAGAAACTAGTTGACAAAGGGCAGTGTGTGTGTCCCATGATAGAGAGACTAGTTGACAAAGGGCAGTGTGTGTGTGTCCCATGATAGAGAGACTAGTTGACAAAGGGCAGTGTGTGTGTCCCATGATAGAGAGACTAGTTGACAAAGGGCAGTGTGTGTGTCCCATGATAGAGAGACTAGTTGACAAAGGGCAGTGTGTGTGTCCCATGATAGAGAGACTAGTTGACAAAGGGCAGTGTGTGTGTCCCATGATAGAGAGACTAGTTGACAAAGGGCAGTGTGTGTGTCCCATGATAGAGAGACTAGTTGACAAAGGGCAGTGTGTGTGTCCCATGATAGAGAGACTAGTTTGCAGTCTTAGATGGACGTCGACCGAAAATGCTTGTGAAAAGAGAGGGACAAGGCTATTTAGGCTATTTAGGCGGCACCTTTAAATCGCATGAGGATCAACCGTCAAATGTCAGTGTCACTAGCAGAATTTTGGTTTTCTCAGTGACACTGTTCTCGTGAAGCTGTCTATCAGTGAGACTACCCTCTAGTAACGCAGCGCATTATTACATATCTATATTGACTTCTGAGGATTTACCTCACGACAAAGTAGGGATAAAGAAGGATTACTGTCGCTAAAACAAATGGGGGGGGGGGGGGTAGTATAGAAAACTAGGAATGTGGGCAAACAATGTGTTCTGGTGATAATTACTTAAGTTTAGGTATAATCATATCTGCCCGACTTATACACCCTTACCACGGAATCCAACAACTAAAGTCATAGTTACTTTTTTATTGCAACGTCACTCATTAAGAATCAACCATAGAAGTTATTTTCAAGGCATACTAAGCTTTAGATTTGTATCGCGATTGCGAGGCTAAGTTAAGCAACCACTAAAAGCCTCCTTTTTTCCAATTTTTAAGGAACTGCGCTGAAGGGTTACTCCGAGGGGTCGCTTTATGTTTATATTTTATGTTTATGTTCAGAAATGTTTGTGGATTCTGTTTATTACAATATGAGTCGAAATATGCTGCTGTGTTTGTCCGACTTGCTTGTCCGAGATAATTCACGTGAATTTTTTTTCTCACCACATGATTGGCTGAAAGCAACAGTTACGTCAGTAGATGATTGACAGCCTGGATCAATCTATTCGTATATCATAGGCGCCTCAACCCCCCCCCCCCCCCCCCCCCCGCACACATCCCTCTTCACCTTGCCCAATTGAGTGGACGTGACGCTTTGGTATAATTATCCATTAGGCCTCCATCTTGTAATGCAAAAATCAATCAATAGCAATAAGATCAATATAGACCAACATTATGCCATATACCGGTACGGCGTGACTCCGGCAGACAGAATAAACCGGTAGGACGTCTGCTAGGGTAATAAATGCTTGGCCCAAGTTAGGCTATGCACACATACCTTGTCAATCATGAGCTAATTTATCACTCAGACATGCTGACCCATCGTTCGACTGAAGAGCCAGAGAACTAAACTGTACTGATATGAAACTTAGATTCAACCAGTCGGGATCTCGCAGCCACTCGTTACTGATGCATTACCTCCAGTTGGCCACGCACACAAAGGGGGTGGAAGTAATGGTTCTGTCACCCGTGCTCCCGACCAAACGAGGCATCATCCCCGACCCAGACAAGCGATATAGTGGGGTCTCCCAGACCTGTATTCATAAGAGGTTTATATCACGCCATGCTGTACTGAACAGTCAGCGGATGATGCGAGCAAATGCGGTGCAGGGCATAAAGAAGCTGGCACGTGGGCCGAGTTAGCTGTCGATGTTCTACAAGCGCCGATCCAGGATGCCATTTCATATGACATTTGTCCACAGAGCAGGAAAACTGCAGCAATTGGCTGAGGGAAGCCAAGAAGGAGGGGCGGGGGGGGGGGGGGGGTACGCGGCTTAGTTTTCTTAAATACGAGTGATCTTGATATTAAACTTGCTACACTAATTATTATACAGACGCCATGGTTAGGATAGCGCTGCTAACTCGAGCGAATCAATGACCTTCCATATCCGTGCAGACCGGATATGGCATCTTGTATGCAAATTATTCGTTGCGGTTTATGCCTATTGAGTCCGCCTTACGACAACTTGACGCCTACGGTCGGAATAGACCGATCCAGGCTGCCAATCATTCACTGACGTAAGTGTTGATTTTAGCCAATCACGTGGGGAAAAAGCTCCTCCTTGTGCGTTATGTCGGACAGACAAGTCAGACACACAAATCAGCATGCCATCTTCTTGCGACATTCAGAGATGACTACTTCTCACTTGTACCTACCATCAGGTTGTCAGTTTCATCCTCACGACTAGAGAAAAACGCCTCCCGCGTGGGCGGCGTGTGGCTCGGTCTATTGACGTCAGTCGAGGTATGGTAATATAACCGACGGTGGGGTGGCCTCATACCTCAATAATAAGTGAGAGATTTTATATGAGTACTTGTCCGCTCTGCTGTCGCGATGTCTGGAGCCATGGGTCGGGATGTCTGAGTAGCTCCTCCCTGCCCCCCCCCCCCCCCACCTCATCCCCCGTCTCCTACCCCTTACTGTCTCGCCCATTAATATGCCGCACTGAAATATTGTATAATTGCTGCACATTTTATGTGATGATGACCACAACAGACGTCTATACAAAGACCGGGTATTTGCATTTAGAAACAAATAAATCAAACAGCGGTTTTTCCATGGAAGTACATAACCTGCACGGCTACATGGTGTCGGAAGCTAAAATATACTGTAGGAAAAGCACTAAATGTGCGGATCAATGGATGGAGACACGATAAATATAATATATTGTCCTATGAAGGCTCCGAAATATAAATAAAAGCTGAGAAAGGCAGCAAACAATCTGCATCGACAATATAAATAATGACATTGCTCAGTATCCATGGCGTATTCAGAGGTAGGGCTGGGCCAGTGTACCTAGTTGAAAGCTATAAAACAACCCAAGCACTTTTGTGCCAATTGAATTATTTATTTAATGCGGATCCCCGACTTACTTACTATATTTGACATGGACATCAATCTTGTGGAGTGACCGCCCCCCCCCCCTCCCCGCCGTCCCCACCCGGGCCATACCCCACCATCTCCACCACGTTATCCGTTGTTTCACAGAACTCCCCCCGACCAGAGGTAGGCCCCATGTTTGCCGAAAGTCTGTCAACTGTCAACGGTGATCTGTCAACTCTCGTGTGTCCGGGTCCCCACGACAAACAACGAGAAACAGAAGAAAAGAGAGTGACAGTTATAACGGGTGTGTAGAAGAGAGAGGGAGAGAACACAAACAGAGAGGCGAGAAACGGCGAAGTATCAGGGAGAACGCGAGAGAGAGAAAGAGAGAGAGAGAGAGTGGAAAGAAAAAGAGAGAGAGAGAGTGGAAAGAAAAAGAGAGAGAGAGAGTGGAGAGAGACAGCGGAGCAAATAGAGAGAGAGAGAGAGAGAAAGGGAGAGAGAGTGGAGAGAGAGAGAGAGAGAGAGAGAGAGAGAGAGGGAGAGAGAGAGACAGCTAAGTAAATAGAGTGAGAGTGACGCAAGAGAGAGAAAAAGATGGCGAGACGGACGGATAACGGAACACTGGAGACTGGAAAGTGGCAGTGATAGAGCGGGGAACGGGAAATCGGGGGGAAACCATGCACAAGAATCCGGATGGACGGAGAACGAAAGACGATGACAGAGCGAGGAGTATCCAAGTGTACCTCACGCGAGAGAGACAGAGAGAGGGAAATAGATGGACGGCGGGAAACAATAAACTAGGATGAACGGAGATTGATATAGCCAGAGAGATCCCGATGGGCCAAAATAGGAGAAGAAAAAAACAGGGTGAGGTGCAATATAGATTGAAGCTTAGAGACGGAGCATCGAGTCAAACACAAACATCAAGTCGCGGTGGGCGGGAACTATATACCACGTACGTGAGTGCGAACTAATGAAGGGTGAGCCCGACGTGCTGTCATAGCTGACCACGTTCCGGGGCGGAGCTCTCAACCTAGCAGATGACCTACGCGTAAGTACAGTGACGCCCACTAGACGCGTTAGGCCGCGAGGCGACGGAACTAACGCGGGGTCGACACATTCCGTTATTGCAAGACCTTAATTTCACTTCTTGAGAGAAAGTTTTTATCCGAATAAGAAGTGGCAAAAGTTCAAGGTTCTTCACACGCTTTCAATCGATTGATTACAAATATAATCGTCATAATATGGCCTTGAACCTAATGTTAAATAGCTTAAATCCGGCAATTACGATATTCCATGATGAAGGATGTAATCAATGATGTACTAGACGCAAAGGAAAACTTCAAATGCAGTGATAATTATTTTTCATGCTCCCTGATGAACGGAAATATTTATAATTATTTGCTTGCATTATTAGCTTGCATTTAGAATTATACACCTAGCCTACTGGGAGAACGATAAGATTTAAATTTAAATTCGTCAATTCAGCAATAAATACGACCTGATATCTACCCATTTTTGCTCAGATCAATGCATCCACCCGAGGCAGCATAAACTTTATGATATGATCAGAGCCACGTGGACCAATTCCAGAAAGATACCGGCGTAAATTGATTTGCAAAGACACATGCCTATGGGTGATGACCTGTAGGCTATTTCACGTACATAGTTTAGCCGGCTACGGTACTTAGACGACTAAAATCGTCCATCATTTGCAAATAATGCCTCAGCAGTGATTTGTGCGGCCGAAATATATTAATTCGACCTGGAATGACTAGATGTTCATCCGTGTAAGAGGATCAACAAGGGATCAGTGACCGTGCATACTTAGGCGGCCTTCCCATTGGCTTCTCAGCGACAGAACACATGTGTGTGTGCCAATGGAAGGCCAACGGACACCGGGGGAGGAGACATCTAAGGTAAGCTTGCGTCCAGGGTTACTACTTAGTATTACAGAAAGCCCTGGCCGCCTCGCGCCCCTAATTACGGACTTCGCGAGGTAATAGCATGGCATTGTATGTCAAGGTCATGCCAGAGTATGTTTGTGCGTCCGGTCACGAGTGCTTTATCCCCCCGAGGAGCGGCTTGACTTTAAGGCCCCATGAGTCTGTTGTACTTGACTCCCCTGAGAGCCAATGAGAACATAACGCACGGAAGAGGTTAATTAGCCCCCGGCGTGTCATGCTTACTGGCGATTATATGCTCCCACGCGATATTTGTGACGTTAGGGATGATTTGCCTTACGGCGAGGATTTTTTTAGATGTCGTCATAAGACGTCCCTCGAGGCAGACACGTTAAAGTTAATTTACTGCCCATTATATCTAGTCCGGGGGCGATATTAGGTAGTCTATAGACACCAACTCTTCATTGTCATGTTAATTTATCCATGCCTCATGGCATCCGTCCCTCAGTTGGTAGCGCATTGATCTATAAACCGATCGGCACACCCCGGTTCATGTCGTTGGAAAACTGAATCGCATAGATTTTATTTTAACTAACGAAAAATACAGATCACAAGACTTTAATTTGTTGAAATGTAGTTATAATGTAATAGGCAGTCCACGACTGTTCCAGTTATTTGAAAGTGTGAAAAAACTACATTGAACAATCTCAATCTCAATCCTGCATTAAGTGAACGTTTTACAGAAAAAGGACATAACGAACAATGTTAAAAGTGATGAACTGATCAACGAAGGTCGGGCACCAATATTTCTTGCTATGATTTATTCTTGAAAAGAACAATTGATCATTACAAAAGAACAAAATGTGAAACAGACTCAGACTACCACTTTTAATTCCTCATTAATCCATATTAGTTTTTCATTGAGGGTTGATCGATTTCTTTCTAGTTGTTCTAAGACATCGTTGAAATCCCGGTGGTAGGATTCATTAATTCCGAGGAGACCAGGGCATGTGCTGACACGCCACGTATTCCCATTGTGATCAATGGCAGTTCGCGGAATGGTGTGCCTTCCTTTGATTCAAGCTCCCTTTATGATGCAATGGTCTTCAGTTTGTGGGTAGTAAACTTTACCTGACGTTAACGTTACCTAAAAAATCAGACATCATGAAAACATTATTTAATTGCTTGTCTTTGACAGTCATTCTTTTTATTGATTCATCATATACGCTTTTTTTTCCTACAGAGGGCACAATGCCAATACTGTTCTAAACATTTGAAAGCGTTATCTGACAACGTTTCGGCAACAACGTAAAAAAACATATATTTTCACGTGGTCGCAACGAGATGACTCTTCAGAAACAAATCAGGCATTGCCGCCGTGTTGTTTAGTGACAGAGACATCCAACACGAAAACATCTTAAAGGCGTTTCGGTGGAATGCAAAAATATCCTGGCCGTGTTCGGTGACAAATACGGCACGGATCAAAATCAGTCGCGCCATGATTCCAATGAAAAAAAAAACTGAATTATTTATTATTATCCTTTTGCCTGCGCCATCTCATCACTTCCAAAACATCATTACATTTATTTTCCCCGAAGTCATCAGGTTGCAATGTGAAATTGCTAGTCTGACACCGATGTGATGAATTTGATGGGCATTCAACAGCAGACAATGGAGACTGGCAGTCTAAAAGTTACATGATATTGCTCAATTAACCGATTTCCGTAATACACTGCAAGGCGATATCTTTCATTGGAGGCCGACAACGACATGGCGAAATGGATGGCTTGACGCAATAGGCCACAGAGCGTGTGGTCATACAGCAACTCATCCCGTCCAAACAGAGCGTGTGGTCATACAGCAACTCATCCCGCGCAAACAGAGCGTGTGGTCATACAGCAACTCATCCCGTGCAAACAGAGCGTGTGGTCATACAGCAACTCATCCCGTGCAAACAGAGCGTGTGGTCATACAGCAACTCATCCCGTGCAAACAGAGCGTGTGGTCATACAGCAATTCATCCCGCGCAAACAGAGCGTGTGGTCATACAGCAACTCATCCCGTGCAAACAGAGCGTGTGGTCATACAGCAATTCATCCCGTGCAAACAGAGCGTGTGGTCATACAGCAACTCATCCCGTGCAAACAGAGCGTGTGGTCATACAGCAACTCATCCCGCGCAAACAGAGCGTGTGGTCATACAGCAACTCATCCCGCGCAAACAGAGCGTGTGGTCATACAGCAACTCATCCCGCGCAAACAGAGCGTGTGGTCATACAGCAACTCATCCCGTGCAAACAGAGCGTGTGGTCATACAGCAACTCATCCCGGGCAAAAAGAGCGTGTGGTCATACAGCAACTCATCCCGTGCAAACAGAGCGTGTGGTCATACAGCAACTCAACCCGCGCAAACAGAGCGTGTGGTCATACAGCAACTCATCCCGCGCAAACAGTGCGTGTGGTGATACAGCAACTCATCCCGCGCAAACAGAGCGTGTGGTCATACAGCAACTCATCCCGCGCAAACAGAGCCTGTGGTCATACAGCAACTCATCCCGTGCAAACAGAGCGTGTGGTCATACAGCAACTCATCCCGGGCAAAAAGAGCGTGTGGTCATACAGCAACTCATCCCGTGCAAACAGAGCGTGTGGTCATACAGCAACTCAACCCGCGCAAACAGAGCGTGTGGTCATACAGCAACTCATCCCGCGCAAACAGAGCGTGTGGTCATACAGCAACTCATCCCGTGCAAACAGAGCGTGTGGTCATACAGCAACTCATCCCGTGCAAACAGAGCGTGTGGTCATACAGCAACTCATCCCGTGCAAACAGAGCGTGTGGTCATACAGCAACTCATCCCGTGCAAACAGAGCGTGTGGTCATACAGCAACTCATCCCGTGCAAACAGAGCGTGTGGTCATACAGCAATTCATCCCGCGCAAACAGAGCGTGTGGTCATACAGCAACTCATCCCGTGCAAACAGAGCGTGTGGTCATAAAGCAATTCATCCCGTGCAAACAGAGCGTGTGGTCATACAGCAACTCATCCCGTGCAAACAGAGCGTGTGGTCATACAGCAACTCATCCCGCGGAAACAGAGCGTGTGGTCATACAGCAACTCATCCCGCGCAAACAGAGCGTGTGGTCATACAGCAACTCATCCCGCGCAAACAGAGCGTGTGGTCATACAGCAACTCATCCCGTGCAAACAGAGCGTGTGGTCATACAGCAACTCATCCCGGGCAAAAAGAGCGTGTGGTCATACAGCAACTCATCCCGTGCAAACAGAGCGTGTGGTCATACAGCAACTCAACCCGCGCAAACAGAGCGTGTGGTCATACAGCAACTCATCCCGCGCAAACAGAGCGTGTGGTCCTACAGCAACTCATCCCGCGCAAACAGAGCGTGTGGTCATACAGCAACTCATCCCGTGCAAACAGAGCGTGTGGTCATACAGCAACTCATCCCGTGCAAACAGAGCGTGTGGTCATACAGCAACTCATCCCGCGCAAACAGAGCGTGTGGTCATACAGCAACTCATCCCGCGCAAACAGAGCGTGTGGTCATACAGCAACTCATCCCGTGCAAACAGAGCGTGTGGTCATACAGCAACTCATCCCGCGCAAACAGAGCGTGTGGTCATACAGCAACTCATCCCGTGCAAACAGAGCGTGTGGTCATACAGCAACTCATCCCGTGCAAACAGAGCGTGTGGTCATAGAGCAATTCATCCCGCGCAAACAGAGCGTGTGGTCATACAGCATTTCATCCCGCGCAAACAGAGCGTGTGGTCATACAGCAACTCATCCCGTGCAAACAGAGCGTGTGGTCATACAGCAACTCATCCCGCGCAAACAGAGCGTGTGGTCATACAGCAACTCATCCCGTGCAAACAGAGCGTGTGGTCATACATCAACTCATCCCGTGCAAACAGAGCGTGTGGTCATACAGCAACTCATCCCGCGCAAACAGAGCGTGTGGTCATACAGCAACTCATCCCGCGCAAACAGAGCGTGTGGTCATACAGCAACTCATCCCGTGCAAACAGAGCGTGTGGTCATACAGCAACTCATCCCGTGCAAACAGAGCGTGTGGTCACACAGCAACTCATCCCGCGCAAACAGAGCGTGTGGTCATACAGCAACTCATCCCGCGCAAACAGAGCGTGTGGTCATACAGCAACTCATCCCGTGCATACAGAGCGTGTGGTCATACAGCAACTCATCCCGCGCAAACAGAGCATGTGGTCATACAGCAATTCATCCCGCGCAAACAGAGCGTGTGGTCATACAGCAACTCATCCCGCGCAAACAGAGCGTGTGGTCATACAGCAACTCATCCCGCGCAAACAGAGCGTGTGGTCATACAGCAACTCATCCCGCGCAAACAGAGCGTGTGGTCATACAGCAACTCATCCCGTGCAAACAGAGCGTGTGGTCATACAGCAACTCATCCCGCGCAAACAGAGCGTGTGGTCATACAGCAACTCATCCCGCGCAAACAGAGCGTGTGGTCATACAGCAACTCATCCCGTGCAAACAGAGCGTGTGGTCATACAGCAACTCATCCCGCGCAAACAGAGCGTGTGGTCATACAGCAACTCATCCCGTGCAAACAGAGCGTGTGGTCATACAGCAACTCATCCCGCGCAAACAGAGCGTGTGGTCATACAGCAACTCATCCCGTGCAAACAGAGCGTGTGGTCATACAGCAACTCATCCCGTGCAAACAGAGCGTGTGGTCATACAGCAACTCATCCCGTGCAAACAGAGCGTGTGGTCATACAGCAACCCATCCCGGGCAAACAGAGCGTGTGGTCATACAGCAACTCATCCCGTGCAAACAGAGCGTGTGGTCATACAGCAACTCATCCCGTGCAAACAGAGCGTGTGGTCATACAGCAACTCATCCCGTGCAAACAGAGCGTGTGGTCATACAGCAGCTCATCCCGTGCAAACAGAGCGTGTGGTCATACAGCAACTCATACCGTGCAAACAGAGCGTGTGGTCATAGAGCAACTCATCCCGCGCAAACAGAGCGTGTGGTCATACAGCAACTCATCCCGCGCAAACAGAGCGTGTGGTCATACAGCAACTCATCCCGTGCAAACAGAGCGTGTGGTCATACAGCAACTCATTCCGCGCAAACAGAGCGTGTGGTCATACAGCAATTCATCCCGCGCAAACAGAGCGTGTGGTCATACAGCAACTCATCCCGTGCAAACAGAGCGTGTGGTCATACATCAACTCATCCCGTGCAAACAGAGCGTGTGGTCATACAGCAACTCATCCCGCGCAAACAGAGCGTGTGGTCATACAGCAACTCATCCCGCGCAAACAGAGCGTGTGGTCATACAGCAACTCATCCCGTGCAAACAGAGCGTGTGGTCATACAGCAACTCATCCCGTGCAAACAGAGCGTGTGGTCACACAGCAACTCATCCCGCGCAAACAGAGCGTGTGGTCATACAGCAACTCATCCCGCGCAAACAGAGCGTGTGGTCATACAGCAACTCATCCCGTGCATACAGAGCGTGTGGTCATACAGCAACTCATCCCGCGCAAACAGAGCATGTGGTCATACAGCAACTCATCCCGCGCAAACAGAGCGTGTGGTCATACAGCAACTCATCCCGCGCAAACAGAGCGTGTGGTCATACAGCAACTCATCCCGCGCAAACAGAGCGTGTGGTCATACAGCAACTCATCCCGCGCAAACAGAGCGTGTGGTCATACAGCAACTCATCCCGTGCAAACAGAGCGTGTGGTCATACAGCAACTCATCCCGCGCAAACAGAGCGTGTGGTCATACAGCAACTCATCCCGCGCAAACAGAGCGTGTGGTCATACAGCAACTCATCCCGTGCAAACAGAGCGTGTGGTCATACAGCAACTCATCCCGCGCAAACAGAGCGTGTGGTCATACAGCAACTCATCCCGTGCAAACAGAGCGTGTGGTCATACAGCAACTCATCCCGCGCAAACAGAGCGTGTGGTCATACAGCAACTCATCCCGTGCAAACAGAGCGTGTGGTCATACAGCAACTCATCCCGTGCAAACAGAGCGTGTGGTCATACAGCAACTCATCCCGCGCAAACAGAGCGTGTGGTCATACAGCAACTCATCCCGTGCAAACAGAGCGTGTGGTCATACAGCAACTCATCCCGCGCAAACAGAGCGTGTGGTCATACAGCAACTCATCCCGCGCAAACAGAGCGTGTGGTCATACAGCAACTCATCCCGTGCAAACAGAGCGTGTGGTCATACAGCAACTCATCCCGCGCAAACAGAGCGTGTGGTCATACAGCAACTCATCCCGTGCAAACAGAGCGTGTGGTCATACAGCAACTCATCCCGCGCAAACAGAGCGTGTGGTCATACAGCAACTCATCCCGTGCAAACAGAGCGTGTGGTCATACAGCAACTCATCCCGTGCAAACAGAGCGTGTGGTCATACAGCAACTCATCCCGTGCAAACAGAGCGTGTGGTCATACAGCAACCCATCCCGGGCAAACAGAGCGTGTGGTCATACAGCAACTCATCCCGTGCAAACAGAGCGTGTGGTCATACAGCAACTCATCCCGTGCAAACAGAGCGTGTGGTCATACAGCAACTCATCCCGTGCAAACAGAGCGTGTGGTCATACAGCAGCTCATCCCGTGCAAACAGAGCGTGTGGTCATACAGCAACTCATACCGTGCAAACAGAGCGTGTGGTCATAGAGCAACTCATCCCGCGCAAACAGAGCGTGTGGTCATACAGCAACTCATCCCGCGCAAACAGAGCGTGTGGTCATACAGCAACTCATCCCGTGCAAACAGAGCGTGTGGTCATACAGCAACTCATTCCGCGCAAACAGAGCGTGTGGTCATACAGCAATTCATCCCGCGCAAACAGAGCGTGTGGTCATACAGCAACTCATCCCGTGCAAACAGAGCGTGTGGTCATACATCAACTCATCCCGTGCAAACAGAGCGTGTGGTCATACAGCAACTCATCCCGCGCAAACAGAGCGTGTGGTCATACAGCAACTCATCCCGCGCAAACAGAGCGTGTGGTCATACAGCAACTCATCCCGTGCAAACAGAGCGTGTGGTCATACAGCAACTCATCCCGTGCAAACAGAGCGTGTGGTCACACAGCAACTCATCCCGCGCAAACAGAGCGTGTGGTCATACAGCAACTCATCCCGCGCAAACAGAGCGTGTGGTCATACAGCAACTCATCCCGTGCATACAGAGCGTGTGGTCATACAGCAACTCATCCCGCGCAAACAGAGCATGTGGTCATACAGCAACTCATCCCGCGCAAACAGAGCGTGTGGTCATACAGCAACTCATCCCGCGCAAACAGAGCGTGTGGTCATACAGCAACTCATCCCGCGCAAACAGAGCGTGTGGTCATACAGCAACTCATCCCGCGCAAACAGAGCGTGTGGTCATACAGCAACTCATCCCGTGCAAACAGAGCGTGTGGTCATACAGCAACTCATCCCGCGCAAACAGAGCGTGTGGTCATACAGCAACTCATCCCGCGCAAACAGAGCGTGTGGTCATACAGCAACTCATCCCGTGCAAACAGAGCGTGTGGTCATACAGCAACTCATCCCGCGCAAACAGAGCGTGTGGTCATACAGCAACTCATCCCGTGCAAACAGAGCGTGTGGTCATACAGCAACTCATCCCGCGCAAACAGAGCGTGTGGTCATACAGCAACTCATCCCGTGCAAACAGAGCGTGTGGTCATACAGCAACTCATCCCGTGCAAACAGAGCGTGTGGTCATACAGCAACTCATCCCGTGCAAACAGAGCGTGTGGTCATACAGCAACCCATCCCGGGCAAACAGAGCGTGTGGTCATACAGCAACTCATCCCGTGCAAACAGAGCGTGTGGTCATACAGCAACTCATCCCGTGCAAACAGAGCGTGTGGTCATACAGCAACTCATCCCGTGCAAACAGAGCGTGTGGTCATACAGCAGCTCATCCCGTGCAAACAGAGCGTGTGGTCATACAGCAACTCATACCGTGCAAACAGAGCGTGTGGTCATAGAGCAACTCATCCCGCGCAAACAGAGCGTGTGGTCATACAGCAACTCATCCCGCGCAAACAGAGCGTGTGGTCATACAGCAACTCATCCCGTGCAAACAGAGCGTGTGGTCATACAGCAACTCATTCCGCGCAAACAGAGCGTGTGGTCATACAGCAATTCATCCCGCGCAAACAGAGCGTGTGGTCATACAGCAACTCATCCCGTGAAAACAGAGCGTGTGGTCATACAGCAACTCATCCCGCGCAAACAGAGCGTGTGGTCATACAGCAACTCATCCCGGGCAAACAGAGCGTGTGGTCATGCAGCAACTCATCCCGCGCAAACAGTGCGTGTGGTCATACAGCAGCTCATCCCGTGCAAACAGAGCGTGTGGTCATACAGCAACTCATCCCGTGCAAACAGAGCGTGTGGTCATACAGCAACTCATCCCGTGCAAACAGAGCGTGTGGTCATACAGCAACTCATCCCACGCAAACAGAGCGTGTGGTCATACAGCAACTCATCCCGTGCATACAGAGCGTGTGGTCATACAGCAACTCATCCCGTGCAAACAGAGCGTGGGGTCATACAGCAACTCATCCCGTGCAAACAGAGCGTGTGGTCATACAGCAACACATCACGTGCAAACAGAGCGTGTGGTCGTAGAGCAACTCATCCCGCGCAAACAGAGCGTGTGGTCATACAGCAACTCATCCCGCGCAAACAGAGCGTGTGGTCATACAGCAACTCATCCCGTGCAAACAGAGCGTGTGGTCATACAGCAACTCATCCCGCGCAAACAGAGCGTGTGGTCATACAGCAACTCATCCCGTGCAAACAGAGCGTGTGGTCATACAGCAACTCATCCCGCGCAAACAGAGCGTGTGGTCATACAGCAACTCATCCCGTGCAAACAGAGCGTGTGGTCATACAGCAACTCATCCCGTGCAAACAGAGCGTGTGGTCATACAGCAACTCATCCCGTGCAAACAGAGCGTGTGGTCATAGAGCAACTCATTCCGCGCAAACAGAGCGTGTGGTCATACAGCAACTCATCCCGCACAAACAGAGCGTGTGGTCATACAGCAACTCATCCCGCGCAAACAGAGCGTGTGGTCATACAGCAACTCATCCCGCCCAAACAGAGCGTGTGGTCATACAGCAACTCATCCCGTGCAAACAGAGCGTGTGGTCATAGAGCAACTCATCCCGTGCAAACAGAGCGTGTGGTCATACAGCAACTCATCCCGTGCAAACAGAGCGTGTGGTCATACAGCAACTCATCCCGTGCAAACAGAGCGTGTGGTCATACAGCAACTCATCCCGCGCAAACAGAGCGTGTGGTCATACAGCAACTCATCCCGTGCAAACAGAGCGTGTGGTCATACAGCAACTCATCCCGCGCAAACAGAGCGTGTGGTCATACAGCAACTCATCCCGTGCAAACAGAGCGTGTGGTCATACAGCAACTCATCCCGCGCAAACAGAGCGTGTGGTCATACAGCAATTCATCCCGCGCAAACAGAGCGTGTGGTCATACAGCAACTCATCCCGTGCAAACAGAGCGTGTGGTCATACAGCGACTCATCCCGCGCAAACAGAGCGTGTGGTCATACAGCGACTCATCCCGCGCAAACAGAGCGTGTGGTCATACAGCAACTCATCCCGGGCAAACAGAGCGTGTGGTCATACAGCAACTCATCCCGTGCAAACAGAGCGTGTGGTCATACAGCAACTCATCCCGTGCAAACAGAGCGTGTGGTCATACAGCAACTCATCCCGTGCAAACAGAGCGTGTGGTCATACAGCAACTCATCCCGCGCAAACAGAGCGTGTGGTCATACAGCGACTCATCCCGCGCAAACAGAGCGTGTGGTCATACAGCAATTCATCCCGCGCAAACAGAGCGTGTGGTCATACAGCAACTCATCCCGTGCAAACAGAGCGTGTGGTCATACAGCGACTCATCCCGCGCAAACAGAGCGTGTGGTCATACAGCGACTCATCCCGCGCAAACAGAGCGTGTGGTCATACAGCAACTCATCCCGGGCAAACAGAGCGTGTGGTCATACAGCAACTCATCCCGTGCAAACAGAGCGTGTGGTCATACAGCAATTCATCCCGCGCAAACAGAGCGTGTGGTCATCCAGCAATTCATCCCGCGCAAACAGAGCGTGTGGTCATACAGCAACTCATCCCGCGCAAACAGAGCGTGTGGTCATACAGCAACTCATCCCGTGCAAACAGAGCGTGTGGTCATACAGCAACACATCCCGTGCAAACAGAGCGTGTGGTCATACAGCGACTCATCCCGTGCAAACAGAGCGTGTGGTCATACAGCGACTCATCCCGCGCAAACAGAGCGTGTGGTCATACAGCAATTCATCCCGCGCAAACAGAGCGTGTGGTCATACAGCAACTCATCCCGTGCAAACAGAGCGTGTGGTCATACAGCAATTCATCCCGCGCAAACAGAGCGTGTGGTCATACAGCAACTCATCCCGCGCAAACAGAGCGTGTGGTCATACAGCTATTCATCCCGCGCAAACAGAGCGTGTGGTCATACAGCAACTCATCCCGCGCAAACAGAGCGTGTGGTCATACAGCAACTCATCCCGTGCAAACAGAGCGTGTGGTCATACAGCAACACATCCCGTGCAAACAGAGCGTGTGGTCATACAGCGACTCATCCCGTGCAAACAGAGCGTGTGGTCATACAGCGACTCATCCCGTGCAAACAGAGCGTGTGGTCATACAGCGACTCATCCCGTGCAAACAGAGCGTGTGGTCATACAGCGACTCATCCCGTGCAAACAGAGCGTGTGGTCATACGGCAACTCATCCCGTGCAAACAGAGCGTGTGGTCATACAGCAACTCATCCCGCGCAAACAGAGCGTGTGGTCATACAGCAACTCATCCCGTGCATACAGAGCGTGTGGTCATACAGCAACTCAACCCGCGCAAACAGAGCGTGTGGTCATACAGCAATTCATCCCGCGCAAACAGAGCGTGTGGTCATACAGCAACTCATCCCGTGCAAACAGAGCGTGTGGTCATACAGCAACTCATCCCGTGCAAACAGAGCGTGTGGTCATACAGCAACTCATCCCGTGCAAACAGAGCGTGTGGTCATACAGCAACTCATCCCGTGCAAACAGAGCGTGTGGTCATACAGCAACTCATCCCGTGCAAACAGAGCGTGTGGTCATACAGCAACTCATCCCGCGCAAACAGGGCGTGTGGTCATACAGCAATTCATCCCGCGCAAACAGAGCGTGTGGTCATACAGCAACTCATCCCGTGCAAACAGAGCGTGTGGTCATACAGCAACTCATCCCGTGCAAACAGAGCGTGTGGTCATACAGCAACTCATCCCGTGCAAACAGAGCGTGTGGTCATACAGCAACTCATCCCGTGCAAACAGGGCGTGTGGTCATACAGCAACTCATCCCGTGCAAACAGAGCGTGTGGTCATACAGCAACTCATCCAACGCAAACAGAGCGTGTGGTCATACAGCGACTCATCCCGCGCAAACAGAGCGTGTGGTCATACAGCAACTCATCCCGGGCAAACAGAGCGTGTGGTCATACAGCAACTCATCCCGTGCAAACAGAGCGTGTGGTCATACAGCAACTCATCCCGTGCAAACAGAGCGTGTGGTCATACAGCAACTCATCCCGTGCAAACAGAGCGTGTGGTCATACAGCAACTCATCCCGCGCAAACAGAGCGTGTGGTCATACAGCGACTCATCCCGCGCAAACAGAGCGTGTGGTCATACAGCAATTCATCCCGCGCAAACAGAGCGTGTGGTCATACAGCAACTCATCCCGTGCAAACAGAGCGTGTGGTCATACAGCGACTCATCCCGCGCAAACAGAGCGTGTGGTCATACAGCGACTCATCCCGCGCAAACAGAGCGTGTGGTCATACAGCGACTCATCCCGCGCAAACAGAGCGTGTGGTCATACAGCGACTCATCCCGCGCAAACAGAGCGTGTGGTCATACAGCAACTCATCCCGGGCAAACAGAGCGTGTGGTCATACAGCAACTCATCCCGTGCAAACAGAGCGTGTGGTCATACAGCAATTCATCCCGCGCAAACAGAGCGTGTGGTCATCCAGCAATTCATCCCGCGCAAACAGAGCGTGTGGTCATACAGCAACTCATCCCGCGCAAACAGAGCGTGTGGTCATACAGCAACTCATCCCGTGCAAACAGAGCGTGTGGTCATACAGCAACACATCCCGTGCAAACAGAGCGTGTGGTCATACAGCGACTCATCCCGTGCAAACAGAGCGTGTGGTCATACAGCGACTCATCCCGCGCAAACAGAGCGTGTGGTCATACAGCAATTCATCCCGCGCAAACAGAGCGTGTGGTCATACAGCAACTCATCCCGTGCAAACAGAGCGTGTGGTCATACAGCAATTCATCCCGCGCAAACAGAGCGTGTGGTCATACAGCAACTCATCCCGCGCAAACAGAGCGTGTGGTCATACAGCTATTCATCCCGCGCAAACAGAGCGTGTGGTCATACAGCAACTCATCCCGCGCAAACAGAGCGTGTGGTCATACAGCAACTCATCCCGTGCAAACAGAGCGTGTGGTCATACAGCAACACATCCCGTGCAAACAGAGCGTGTGGTCATACAGCGACTCATCCCGTGCAAACAGAGCGTGTGGTCATACAGCGACTCATCCCGTGCAAACAGAGCGTGTGGTCATACAGCGACTCATCCCGTGCAAACAGAGCGTGTGGTCATACAGCGACTCATCCCGTGCAAACAGAGCGTGTGGTCATACGGCAACTCATCCCGTGCAAACAGAGCGTGTGGTCATACAGCAACTCATCCCGCGCAAACAGAGCGTGTGGTCATACAGCAACTCATCCCGTGCATACAGAGCGTGTGGTCATACAGCAACTCAACCCGCGCAAACAGAGCGTGTGGTCATACAGCAATTCATCCCGCGCAAACAGAGCGTGTGGTCATACAGCAACTCATCCCGTGCAAACAGAGCGTGTGGTCATACAGCAACTCATCCCGTGCAAACAGAGCGTGTGGTCATACAGCAACTCATCCCGTGCAAACAGAGCGTGTGGTCATACAGCAACTCATCCCGTGCAAACAGAGCGTGTGGTCATACAGCAACTCATCCCGTGCAAACAGAGCGTGTGGTCATACAGCAACTCATCCCGCGCAAACAGGGCGTGTGGTCATACAGCAATTCATCCCGCGCAAACAGAGCGTGTGGTCATACAGCAACTCATCCCGTGCAAACAGAGCGTGTGGTCATACAGCAACTCATCCCGTGCAAACAGAGCGTGTGGTCATACAGCAACTCATCCCGTGCAAACAGAGCGTGTGGTCATACAGCAACTCATCCCGTGCAAACAGGGCGTGTGGTCATACAGCAACTCATCCCGTGCAAACAGAGCGTGTGGTCATACAGCAACTCATCCCGCGCAAACAGAGCGTGTGGTCATACAGCGACTCATCCCGCGCAAACAGAGCGTGTGGTCATACAGCAACTCATCCCGTGCAAACAGAGCGTGTGGTCATACAGAAACTCATCCCGTGCAAACAGAGCGTGTGGTCATACAGCAGCTCATCCCGTTCAAACAGAGCGTGTGGTCATACAGCAACTCATACCGTGCAAACAGAGCGTGTGGTCATAGAGCAACTCATCCCGCGCAAACAGAGCGTGTGGTCATACAGCAACTCATCCCGCGCAAACAGAGCGTGTGGTCATACAGCAACTCATCCCGTGCAAACAGAGCGTGTGGTCATACAGCAACTCATTCCGCGGAAACAGAGCGTGTGGTCATACAGCAATTCATCCCGCGCAAACAGAGCGTGTGGTCATACAGCAACTCATCCCGTGAAAACAGAGCGTGTGGTCATACAGCAACTCATCCCGCGCAAACAGAGCGTGTGGTCATACAGCAACTCATCCCGGGCAAACAGAGCGTGTGGTCATGCAGCAACTCATCCCGCGCAAACAGTGCGTGTGGTCATACAGCAACTCATCCCGTGCAAACAGAGCGTGTGGTCATACAGCAACTCATCCCGTGCAAACAGAGCGTGTGGTCATACAGCAACTCATCCCGTGCAAACAGAGCGTGTGGTCATACAGCAACTCATCCCACGCAAACAGAGCGTGTGGTCATACAGCAACTCATCCCGTGCATACAGAGCGTGTGGTCATACAGCAACTCATCCCGTGCAAACAGAGCGTGTGGTCATACAGCAACTCATCCCGTGCAAACAGAGCGTGTGGTCATACAGCAACACATCACGTGCAAACAGAGCGTGTGGTCATAGAGCAACTCATCCCTCGCAAACAGAGCGTGTGGTCATACAGCAACTCATCCCGTGCAAACAGAGCGTGTGGTCATACAGCAACTCATCCCGCGCAAACAGAGCGTGTGGTCATACAGCAACTCATCCCGTGCAAACAGAGCGTGTGGTCATACAGCAACTCATCCCGTGCAAACAGAGCGTGTGGTCATAGAGCAACTCATTCCGCGCAAACAGAGCGTGTGGTCATACAGCAACTCATCCCGCGCAAACAGAGCGTGTGGTCATACAGCAACTCATCCCGCGCAAACAGAGCGTGTGGTCATACAGCAACTCATCCCGCCCAAACAGAGCGTGTGGTCATACAGCAACTCATCCCGTGCAAACAGAGCGTGTGGTCATAGAGCAACTCATCCCGTGCAAACAGAGCGTGTGGTCATACAGCAACTCATCCCGTGCAAACAGAGCGTGTGGTCATACAGCAACTCATCCCGTGCAAACAGAGCGTGTGGTCATACACCAACTCATCCCGCGCAAACAGAGCGTGTGGTCATACAGCAACTCATCCCGTGCAAACAGAGCGTGTGGTCATACAGCAACTCATCCCGCGCAAACAGAGCGTGTGGTCATACAGCAACTCATCCCGTGCAAACAGAGCCTGTGGTCATACAGCAACTCATCCCGTGCAAACAGAGCGTGTGGTCATACAGCAACTCATCCCGCGCAAACAGAGCGTGTGGTCATACAGCAACTCATCCCGCGCAAACAGAGCGTGTGGTCATACAGCAACTCATCCCGTGCAAACAGAGCGTGTGGTCATACAGCAACTCATCCCGTGCAAACAGAGCGTGTGGTCATACAGCAACTCATCCCGTGCAAACAGAGCGTGTGGTCATACAGCGACTCATCCCGCGCAAACAGAGCGTGTGGTCATACAGCAACTCATCCCGCGCAAACAGAGCGTGTGGTCATACAGCAACTCATCCCGCGCAAACAGAGCGTGTGGTCATACAGCAATTCATCCCGCGCAAACAGAGCGTGTGGTCATACAGCAACTCATCCCGTGCAAACAGAGCGTGTGGTCATACAGCAACTCATCCCGCGCAAACAGAGCGTGTGGTCATACAGCAACTCATCCCGTGCAAACAGGGCGTGTGGTCATACAGCAATTCATCCCGCGCAAACAGAGCGTGTGGTCATACAGCAACTCATCCCGTGCAAACAGAGCGTGTGGTCATACAGCAACTCATCCCGTGCAAACAGAGCGTGTGGTCATACAGCAACTCATCCCGCGCAAACAGAGCGTGTGGTCATACAGCAACTCATCCCGCGCAAACAGAGCGTGTGGTCATACAGCAACTCATCCCGTGCAAACAGAGCGTGTGGTCATACAGCAACTCATCCCGTGCAAACAGAGCGTGTGGTCATACAGCAACTCATCCCGCGCAAACAGTGCGTGTGGTCATACAGCAACTCATCCCGTGCAAACAGAGCGTGTGGTCATACAGCAACTCATCCCGCGCAAACAGAGCGTGTGGTCATACAGCAACTCATCCCGTGCAAACAGAGCGTGTGGTCATACAGCAACTCATCCCGCGCAAACAGAGCGTGTGGTCATACAGCAACTCATCCCGCGCAAACAGAGCGTGTGGTCATACAGCAACTCATCCCGCGCAAACAGAGCGTGTGGTCATCCAGCAATTCATCCCGCGCAAACAGAGCGTGTGGTCATACAGCAACTCATCCCGCGCAAACAGAGCGTGTGGTCATACAGCAACTCATCCCGTGCAAACAGAGCGTGTGGTCATACAGCAACACATCCCGTGCAAACAGAGCGTGTGGTCATACAGCGACTCATCCCGTGCAAACAGAGCGTGTGGTCATACAGCGACTCATCCCGCGCAAACAGAGCGTGTGGTCATACAGCAATTCATCCCGCGCAAACAGAGCGTGTGGTCATACAGCAACTCATCCCGTGCAAACAGAGCGTGTGGTCATACAGCAATTCATCCCGCGCAAACAGAGCGTGTGGTCATACAGCAACTCATCCCGCGCAAACAGAGCGTGTGGTCATACAGCTATTCATCCCGCGCAAACAGAGCGTGTGGTCATACAGCAACTCATCCCGTGCAAACAGAGCGTGTGGTCATACAGCAACACATCCCGTGCAAACAGAGCGTGTGGTCATACAGCAACTCATCCCGTGCAAACAGAGCGTGTGGTCATACAGCAACTCATCCCGTGCAAACAGAGCGTGTGGTCATACAGCAACTCATCCCGTGCAAACAGAGCGTGTGGTCATACAGCAACTCATCCCGTGCAAACAGAGCGTGTGGTCATACAGCAACTCATCCCGCGCAAACAGAGCGTGTGGTCATACAGCAACTCATCCCGTGCAAACAGAGCGTGTGGTCATACAGCAACTCATCCCGCGCAAACAGAGCGTGTGGTCATACAGCAACTCATCCCGTGCAAACAGAGCGTGTGGTCATACAGCAACTCATCCCGCGCAAACAGAGCGTGTGGTCATACAGCAATTCATCCCGCGCAAACAGAGCGTGTGGTCATACAGCAACTCATCCCGTGCAAACAGAGCGTGTGGTCATACAGCGACTCATCCCGCGCAAACAGAGCGTGTGGTCATACAGCGACTCATCCCGCGCAAACAGAGCGTGTGGTCATACAGCAACTCATCCCGGGCAAACAGAGCGTGTGGTCATACAGCAACTCATCCCGTGCAAACAGAGCGTGTGGTCATACAGCAACTCATCCCGTGCAAACAGAGCGTGTGGTCATACAGCAACTCATCCCGTGCAAACAGAGCGTGTGGTCATACAGCAACTCATCCCGCGCAAACAGAGCGTGTGGTCATACAGCGACTCATCCCGCGCAAACAGAGCGTGTGGTCATACAGCAATTCATCCCGCGCAAACAGAGCGTGTGGTCATACAGCAACTCATCCCGTGCAAACAGAGCGTGTGGTCATACAGCGACTCATCCCGCGCAAACAGAGCGTGTGGTCATACAGCGACTCATCCCGCGCAAACAGAGCGTGTGGTCATACAGCAACTCATCCCGGGCAAACAGAGCGTGTGGTCATACAGCAACTCATCCCGTGCAAACAGAGCGTGTGGTCATACAGCAATTCATCCCGCGCAAACAGAGCGTGTGGTCATCCAGCAATTCATCCCGCGCAAACAGAGCGTGTGGTCAAACAGCAACTCATCCCGCGCAAACAGAGCGTGTGGTCATACAGCAACTCATCCCGTGCAAACAGAGCGTGTGGTCATACAGCAACACATCCCGTGCAAACAGAGCGTGTGGTCATACAGCGACTCATCCCGTGCAAACAGAGCGTGTGGTCATACAGCGACTCATCCCGCGCAAACAGAGCGTGTGGTCATACAGCAATTCATCCCGCGCAAACAGAGCGTGTGGTCATACAGCAACTCATCCCGTGCAAACAGAGCGTGTGGTCATACAGCAATTCATCCCGCGCAAACAGAGCGTGTGGTCATACAGCAACTCATCCCGCGCAAACAGAGCGTGTGGTCATACAGCTATTCATCCCGCGCAAACAGAGCGTGTGGTCATACAGCAACTCATCCCGCGCAAACAGAGCGTGTGGTCATACAGCAACTCATCCCGTGCAAACAGAGCGTGTGGTCATACAGCAACACATCCCGTGCAAACAGAGCGTGTGGTCATACAGCGACTCATCCCGTGCAAACAGAGCGTGTGGTCATACAGCGACTCATCCCGTGCAAACAGAGCGTGTGGTCATACAGCGACTCATCCCGTGCAAACAGAGCGTGTGGTCATACAGCGACTCATCCCGTGCAAACAGAGCGTGTGGTCATACGGCAACTCATCCCGTGCAAACAGAGCGTGTGGTCATACAGCAACTCATCCCGCGCAAACAGAGCGTGTGGTCATACAGCAACTCATCCCGTGCATACAGAGCGTGTGGTCATACAGCAACTCAACCCGCGCAAACAGAGCGTGTGGTCATACAGCAATTCATCCCGCGCAAACAGAGCGTGTGGTCATACAGCAACTCATCCCGTGCAAACAGAGCGTGTGGTCATACAGCAACTCATCCCGTGCAAACAGAGCGTGTGGTCATACAGCAACTCATCCCGTGCAAACAGAGCGTGTGGTCATACAGCAACTCATCCCGTGCAAACAGAGCGTGTGGTCATACAGCAACTCATCCCGTGCAAACAGAGCGTGTGGTCATACAGCAACTCATCCCGCGCAAACAGGGCGTGTGGTCATACAGCAATTCATCCCGCGCAAACAGAGCGTGTGGTCATACAGCAACTCATCCCGTGCAAACAGAGCGTGTGGTCATACAGCAACTCATCCCGTGCAAACAGAGCGTGTGGTCATACAGCAACTCAT
Organism: Arenicola marina; assembly: GCA_964019135.1. Lineage (NCBI taxonomy): Eukaryota > Metazoa > Annelida > Polychaeta > Arenicolidae > Arenicola > Arenicola marina. Next base: position 16,323,243 of record OZ025265.1, read on the forward strand.
CCCGTGCAAACAGAGCGTGTGGTCATACAGCAACTCATCCCGTGCAAACAGGGCGTGTGGTCATACAGCAACTCATCCCGTGCAAACAGAGCGTGTGGTCATACAGCAACTCATCCCGCGCAAACAGAGCGTGTGGTCATACAGCAACTCATCCCGTGCAAACAGAGCGTGTGGTCATACAGCAACTCATCCCGTGCAAACAGAGCGTGTGGTCATACAGCAACTCATCCCGTGCAAACAGAGCGTGTGGTCATACAGCAACTCATCCCGCGCAAACAGAGCGTGTGGTCATACAGCAACTCATCCCGTGCAAACAGAGCGTGTGGTCATACAGCAACTCATCCCGTGCAAACAGAGCGTGTGGTCATACAGAAACTCATCCCGTGCAAACAGAGCGTGTGGTCATACAGCAGCTCATCCCGTTCAAACAGAGCGTGTGGTCATACAGCAACTCATACCGTGCAAACAGAGCGTGTGGTCATAGAGCAACTCATCCCGCGCAAACAGAGCGTGTGGTCATACAGCAACTCATCCCGCGCAAACAGAGCGTGTGGTCATACAGCAACTCATCCCGTGCAAACAGAGCGTGTGGTCATACAGCAACTCATTCCGCGGAAACAGAGCGTGTGGTCATACAGCAATTCATCCCGCGCAAACAGAGCGTGTGGTCATACAGCAACTCATCCCGTGAAAACAGAGCGTGTGGTCATACAGCAACTCATCCCGCGCAAACAGAGCGTGTGGTCATACAGCAACTCATCCCGGGCAAACAGAGCGTGTGGTCATGCAGCAACTCATCCCGCGCAAACAGTGCGTGTGGTCATACAGCAACTCATCCCGTGCAAACAGAGCGTGTGGTCATACAGCAACTCATCCCGTGCAAACAGAGCGTGTGGTCATACAGCAACTCATCCCGTGCAAACAGAGCGTGTGGTCATACAGCAACTCATCCCACGCAAACAGAGCGTGTGGTCATACAGCAACTCATCCCGTGCATACAGAGCGTGTGGTCATACAGCAACTCATCCCGTGCAAACAGAGCGTGTGGTCATACAGCAACTCATCCCGTGCAAACAGAGCGTGTGGTCATACAGCAACACATCACGTGCAAACAGAGCGTGTGGTCATAGAGCAACTCATCAGTCGCAAACAGAGCGTGTGGTCATACAGCAACTCATCCCGTGCAAACAGAGCGTGTGGTCATACAGCAACTCATCCCGCGCAAACAGAGCGTGTGGTCATACAGCAACTCATCCCGTGCAAACAGAGCGTGTGGTCATACAGCAACTCATCCCGTGCAAACAGAGCGTGTGGTCATAGAGCAACTCATTCCGCGCAAACAGAGCGTGTGGTCATACAGCAACTCATCCCGCGCAAACAGAGCGTGTGGTCATACAGCAACTCATCCTGCGCAAACAGAGCGTGTGGTCATACAGCAACTCATCCCGCCCAAACAGAGCGTGTGGTCATACAGCAACTCATCCCGTGCAAACAGAGCGTGTGGTCATAGAGCAACTCATCCCGTGCAAACAGAGCGTGTGGTCATACAGCAACTCATCCCGTGCAAACAGAGCGTGTGGTCATACAGCAACTCATCCCGTGCAAACAGAGCGTGTGGTCATACACCAACTCATCCCGCGCAAACAGAGCGTGTGGTCATACAGCAACTCATCCCGTGCAAACAGAGCGTGTGGTCATAGAGCAACTCATCCCGCGCAAACAGAGCGTGTGGTCATACAGCAACTCATCCCGTGCAAACAGAGCCTGTGGTCATACAGCAACTCATCCCGTGCAAACAGAGCGTGTGGTCATACAGCAACTCATCCCGCGCAAACAGAGCGTGTGGTCATACAGCAACTCATCCCGCGCAAACAGAGCGTGTGGTCATACAGCAACTCATCCCGTGCAAACAGAGCGTGTGGTCATACAGCAACTCATCCCGTGCAAACAGAGCGTGTGGTCATACAGCAACTCATCCCGTGCAAACAGAGCGTGTGGTCATACAGCGACTCATCCCGCGCAAACAGAGCGTGTGGTCATACAGCAACTCATCCCGCGCAAACAGAGCGTGTGGTCATACAGCAACTCATCCCGTGCAAACAGAGCGTGTGGTCATACAGCAATTCATCCCGCGCAAACAGAGCGTGTGGTCATACAGCAACTCATCCCGTGCAAACAGAGCGTGTGGTCATACAGCAACTCATCCCGCGCAAACAGAGCGTGTGGTCATACAGCAACTCATCCCGTGCAAACAGGGCGTGTGGTCATACAGCAATTCATCCCGCGCAAACAGAGCGTGTGGTCATACAGCAACTCATCCCGTGCAAACAGAGCGTGTGGTCATACAGCAACTCATCCCGTGCAAACAGAGCGTGTGGTCATACAGCAACTCATCCCGCGCAAACAGAGCGTGTGGTCATACAGCAACTCATCCCGCGCAAACAGAGCGTGTGGTCATACAGCAACTCATCCCGTGCAAACAGAGCGTGTGGTCATACAGCAACTCATCCCGTGCAAACAGAGCGTGTGGTCATACAGCAACTCATCCCGCGCAAACAGTGCGTGTGGTCATACAGCAACTCATCCCGTGCAAACAGAGCGTGTGGTCATACAGCAACTCATCCCGCGCAAACAGAGCGTGTGGTCATACAGCAACTCATCCCGTGCAAACAGAGCGTGTGGTCATACAGCAACTCATCCCGCGCAAACAGAGCGTGTGGTCATACAGCAACTCATCCCGCGCAAACAGAGCGTGTGGTCATACAGCAACTCATCCCGCGCAAACAGAGCGTGTGGTCATCCAGCAATTCATCCCGCGCAAACAGAGCGTGTGGTCATACAGCAACTCATCCCGCGCAAACAGAGCGTGTGGTCATACAGCAACTCATCCCGTGCAAACAGAGCGTGTGGTCATACAGCAACACATCCCGTGCAAACAGAGCGTGTGGTCATACAGCGACTCATCCCGTGCAAACAGAGCGTGTGGTCATACAGCGACTCATCCCGCGCAAACAGAGCGTGTGGTCATACAGCAATTCATCCCGCGAAAACAGAGCGTGTGGTCATACAGCAACTCATCCCGTGCAAACAGAGCGTGTGGTCATACAGCAATTCATCCCGCGCAAACAGAGCGTGTGGTCATACAGCAACTCATCCCGCGCAAACAGAGCGTGTGGTCATACAGCTATTCATCCCGCGCAAACAGAGCGTGTGGTCATACAGCAACTCATCCCGCGCAAACAGAGCGTGTGGTCATACAGCAACTCATCCCGTGCAAACAGAGCGTGTGGTCATACAGCAACACATCCCGTGCAAACAGAGCGTGTGGTCATACAGCGACTCATCCCGTGCAAACAGAGCGTGTGGTCATACAGCGACTCATCCCGTGCAAACAGAGCGTGTGGTCATACAGCGACTCATCCCGTGCAAACAGAGCGTGTGGTCATACAGCGACTCATCCCGTGCAAACAGAGCGTGTGGTCATACGGCAACTCATCCCGTGCAAACAGAGCGTGTGGTCATACAGCAACTCATCCCGCGCAAACAGAGCGTGTGGTCATACAGCAACTCATCCCGTGCATACAGAGCGTGTGGTCATACAGCAACTCAACCCGCGCAAACAGAGCGTGTGGTCATACAGCAATTCATCCCGCGCAAACAGAGCGTGTGGTCATACAGCAACTCATCCCGTGCAAACAGAGCGTGTGGTCATACAGCAACTCATCCCGTGCAAACAGAGCGTGTGGTCATACAGCAACTCATCCCGTGCAAACAGAGCGTGTGGTCATACAGCAACTCATCCCGTGCAAACAGAGCGTGTGGTCATACAGCAACTCATCCCGTGCAAACAGAGCGTGTGGTCATACAGCAACTCATCCCGCGCAAACAGGGCGTGTGGTCATACAGCAATTCATCCCGCGCAAACAGAGCGTGTGGTCATACAGCAACTCATCCCGTGCAAACAGAGCGTGTGGTCATACAGCAACTCATCCCGTGCAAACAGAGCGTGTGGTCATACAGCAACTCATCCCGTGCAAACAGAGCGTGTGGTCATACAGCAACTCATCCCGTGCAAACAGGGCGTGTGGTCATACAGCAACTCATCCCGTGCAAACAGAGCGTGTGGTCATACAGCAACTCATCCCGCGCAAACAGAGCGTGTGGTCATACAGCAACTCATCCCGTGCAAACAGAGCGTGTGGTCATACAGCAACTCATCCCGTGCAAACAGAGCGTGTGGTCATACAGCAACTCATCCCGTGCAAACAGAGCGTGTGGTCATACAGCAACTCATCCCGCGCAAACAGAGCGTGTGGTCATACAGCAACTCATCCCGTGCAAACAGAGCGTGTGGTCATACAGCAACTCATCCCGTGCAAACAGAGCGTGTGGTCATACAGAAACTCATCCCGTGCAAACAGAGCGTGTGGTCATACAGCAGCTCATCCCGTTCAAACAGAGCGTGTGGTCATACAGCAACTCATACCGTGCAAACAGAGCGTGTGGTCATAGAGCAACTCATCCCGCGCAAACAGAGCGTGTGGTCATACAGCAACTCATCCCGCGCAAACAGAGCGTGTGGTCATACAGCAACTCATCCCGTGCAAACAGAGCGTGTGGTCATACAGCAACTCATTCCGCGGAAACAGAGCGTGTGGTCATACAGCAATTCATCCGGCGCAAACAGAGCGTGTGGTCATACAGCAACTCATCCCGTGAAAACAGAGCGTGTGGTCATACAGCAACTCATCCCGCGCAAACAGAGCGTGTGGTCATACAGCAACTCATCCCGGGCAAACAGAGCGTGTGGTCATGCAGCAACTCATCCCGCGCAAACAGTGCGTGTGGTCATACAGCAACTCATCCCGTGCAAACAGAGCGTGTGGTCATACAGCAACTCATCCCGTGCAAACAGAGCGTGTGGTCATACAGCAACTCATCCCGTGCAAACAGAGCGTGTGGTCATACAGCAACTCATCCCACGCAAACAGAGCGTGTGGTCATACAGCAACTCATCCCGTGCATACAGAGCGTGTGGTCATACAGCAACTCATCCCGTGCAAACAGAGCGTGTGGTCATACAGCAACTCATCCCGCGCAAACAGAGCGTGTGGTCATACAGCAACTCATCCCGCGCAAACAGAGCGTGTGGTCATACAGCGACTCATCCCGTGCAAACAGAGCGTGTGGTCATACAGCAACTCATCCCGCGCAAACAGAGCGTGTGGTCATACAGCAACTCATCCCGGGCAAACAGAGCGTGTGGTCATACAGCAACTCATCCCGCGCAAACAGAGCGTGTGGTCATACAGCAACTCATCCCGCGCAAACAAAGCGTGTGGTCATACAGCAACTCATCCCGCGCAAACAGAGCGTGTGGTCATACAGCAACTCATCCCGTGCAAACAGAGCGTGTGGTCATACAGCAACTCATCCCGTGCAAACAGAGCGTGTGGTCATACAGCAACTCATCCCGCGCAAACAGAGCGTGTGGTCATACAGCAACTCATCCCGCGCAAACAGAGCGTGTGGTCATAGAGCAACTCATCCCGTGCAAACAGAGCGTGTGGTCATACAGCAACTCATCCCGTGCAAACAGAGCGTGTGGTCATACAGCAACTCATTCCGTGCAAACAGAGCGTGTGGTCATACAGCGACTCATCCCGCGCAAACAGAGCGTGTGGTCATACAGCAACTCATCCCGTGCAAACAGAGCGTGTGGTCATACAGCAACTCATCCCGCGCAAACAGAGCGTGTGGTCATACAGCAACTCATCCCGCGCAAACAGAGCGTGTGGTCATACAGCAGCTCATCCCGTGCAAACAGAGCGTGTGGTCATACAGCAACTCATCCCGCGCAAACAGAGCGTGTGGTCATACAGCAACTCATCCCGTGCAAACAGAGCGTGTGGTCATACAGCAATTCATCCCGTGCAAACAGAGCGTGTGGTCATACAGCAACTCATCCCGTGCAAACAGAGCGTGTGGTCATACAGCAACTCATCCCGTGCAAACAGAGCGTGTGGTCATACAGCGACTCATCCCGCGCAAACAGAGCGTGTGGTCATACAGCAACTCATCCCGTGCAAACAGAGCGTGTGGTCATACAGCAACTCATCCCGTGCAAACAGAGCGTGTGGTCATACAGCAACTCATCCCGCGCAAACAGAGCGTGTGGTCATACAGCAACTCATCCCGTGCAAACAGAGCGTGTGGTCGGACAGCAACTCATCCCGTGCAAACAGAGCGTGTGGTCATACAGCAACTCATCCCGTGCAAACAGAGCGTGTGGTCATACAGCAACTCATCCCGCGCAAACAGAGCATGTGGTCATACAGCAACTCATCCCGTGCAAACAGAGCGTGTGGTCATACAGCAACTCATCCCGTGCAAACAGAGCGTGTGGTCATACAGCAACTCATCCCGTGCAAACAGAGCGTGTGGTCATACAGCAACTCATCCCGTGCAAACAGAGCGTGTGGTCATACAGAAACTCATCCCGTGCAAACAGAGCGTGTGGTCATACAGCAACTCATCCCGCGCAAACAGAGCGTGTGGTCATACAGCAACTCATCTCGCGCAAACAGAGCGTGTGGTCATACAGCGATTCATCCCGTGCAAACAGAGCGTGTGGTCATACAGCAACTCATCCCGTACAAACAGAGCGTGTGGTCATACAGCAACTCATCCCGTGCAAACAGAGCGTGTGGTCATACAGCGACTCATCCCGTGCAAACAGAGCGTGTGGTCATACAGCAACTCATCCCGTGCAAACAGAGCGTGTGGTCATACAGCAACTCATCCCGTGCAAACAGAGCGTGTGGTCATACAGCAACTCATCCCGTGCAAACAGAGCGTGTGATCATACAGCAACTGATCCCGCGCAAACAGAGCTTGTGGTGATACAGCAACTCATCCCGCGCAAACAGAGCGTGTGGTCATACAGCAACTCATCCCGCGCAAACAGAGCGTGTTCTCATACAGCAATTCATTCCGCGCAAACAGAGCGTGTGGTCATACAGCAACTCATCCCGTGCAAACAGAGCGTGTGGTCATACAGCAACTCATCCCGTGCAAACAGAGCGTGTGGTCATGCAGCAACTCATCCCGTGCAAACAGAGCGTGTGGTCATACAGCAACTCATCCCGTGCAAACAGAGCGTGTGGTCATACAGCAACTCATCCCGTGCAAACAGAGCGTGTGGTCATACAGCAATTAATCCCGCGCTAACAGAGCGTGTGGTCATACAGCAATTCATCCCGCGCAAACAGAGCGTGTGGTCATACAGCAACTCATCCCGCGCAAACAGAGCGTGTGGTCATACAGCAATTCATCCCGCGCAAACAGAGCGTGTGGTCATACAGCAACGCATCCGGCGCAAACAGAGCGTGTGGTCATACAGCAACTCATCCCGCGCAAACAGAGCGTGTGGTCATACAGCAACTCATCCCGCGCAAACAGAGCGTGTGGTCATACAGCAACTCATCCCGTGCAAACAGAGCGTGTGGTCATACAGCAACGCATCCCGCGCAAACAGAGCGTGTGGTCATACAGCAACTCATCCCGCGCAAACAGAGCGTGTGGTCATACAGCAACTCATCCCGCGCAAACAGAGCGTGTGGTCATACAGCAACTCATCCCGTGCAAACAGAGCGTGTGGTCATACAGCAACTCATCCCGTGCAAACAGAGCGTGTGGTCATACAGCAACTCATCCCGCGCAAACAGAGCGTGTGGTCATACAGCAACTCATCCCGCGCAAACAGAGCGTGTGGTCATACAGCAACTCATCCCGTGCAAACAGAGCGTGTGGTCATACAGCGACTCATCCCGTGCAAACAGAGCGTGTGGTCATACAGCAACTCATCCCGTGCAAACAGAGCGTGTGGTCATACAGCAACTCATCCCGTGCAAACAGAGCGTGTGGTCATACAGCGACTCATCCCGTGCAAACAGAGCGTGTGGTCATACAGCAACTCATCCCGTGCAAACAGAGCGTGTGGTCATACAGCAACTCATCCCGTGCAAACAGAGCGTGTGGTCATACAGCAACTCATCCCGTGCAAACAGAGCGTGTGGTCATACAGCAACTCATCCCGTGCAAACAGAGCGTGTGGTCATACAGCAACTCATCCCGTGCAAACAGAGCGTGTGGTCATACAGCAACTCATCCCGTGCAAACAGAGCGTGTGGTCATACAGCAACTCATCCCGTGCAAACAGAGCGTGTGGTCATACAGCAACTCATCCCGTGCAAACAGAGCGTGTGGTCATACAGCGACTCATCCCGTGCAAACAGAGCATGTGGTCATACAGCAACTCATCCCGTGCAAACAGAGCGTGTGGTCATACAGCGCCTCATCCCGCGCAAACAGAGCGTGTGGTCATACAGCAATTCATCCCGTGCAAACAGAGCGTGTGGTCATACAGCAACTCATCCCGTGCAAACAGAGCGTGTGGTTATACAGCAATTCATCCCGCGCAAACAGAGCGTGTGGTCATACAGCAACTCATCCCGTGCAAACAGAGCGTGTGGTCATACAGCAACTCATCCCGCGCAAACAGAGCCTGTGGTCATACAGCAACTCATCCCGCGCAAACAGAGCGTGTGGTCATACAGCAACTCATCCCGCGCAAACTGAGCGTGAGCTCATACAGCAACTCATCCCGTGCAAACAGAGCGTGTGGTCATACAGCAACTCATTCCGTGCAAACAGAGCGTGTGGTCATACAGCAATTAATCCCGCGCAAACAGAGCGTGTGGTCATACAGCAACTCATCCCGTGCAAACAGAGCGTGTGGTCATACAGCAACTCATCCCGTGCAAACAGAGCGTGTGGTCATACAGCAACTCATCCCGTGCAAACAGAGCGTGTGGTCATACAGCAACTCATCCCGTGCAAACAGAGCGTGTGGTCATACAGCAACTCATCCCGTGCAAACAGAGCGTGTGGTCATACAGCAACTCATCCCGTGCAAACAGAGCGTGTGGTCATACAGCAACTCATCCCGCGCAAACAGAGCGTGTGGTCATACAGCAACTCATCCCGTGCAAACAGAGCGTGTGGTCATACAGCAACTCATCCCGTGCAAACAGAGCGTGTTGTCATACAGCAACTCATCCCGTGCAAACAGAGCGTGTGGTCATACAGCAACTCATCCCGTGCAAACAGAGTGTGTGGTCATACAGCAACTCATCCCGTGCAAACAGAGCGTGTGGTCATACAGCAACTCATCCCGCGCAAACAGAGCGTGTTCTCATACAGCAACTCATCCCGTGCAAACAGAGCGTGTGGTCATACAGCAACTCATCCCGTGCAAACAGAGCGTGTGGTCATACAGCAACTCATCCCGCTCAAACAGAGCGTGTGGTCATACAGCAACTCATCCCGTGCAAACAGAGCGTGTGGTCATACAGCAACTCATCCCGTGCAAACAGAGCGTGTGGTCATACAGCAATTAATCCCGCGCTAACAGAGCGTGTGGTCATACAGCAATTCATCCCGCGCAAACAGAGCGTGTGGTCATACAGCAACTCATCCCGCGCAAACAGAGCGTGTGGTCATACAGCAATTCATCCCGCGCAAACAGAGCGTGTGGTCATACAGCAACGCATCCCGCGCAAACAGAGCGTGTGGTCATACAGCAACTCATCCCGCGCAAACAGAGCGTGTGGTCATACAGCAACTCATCCCGCGCAAACAGAGCGTGTGGTCATACAGCAACTCATCCCGTGCAAACAGAGCGTGTGGTCATACAGCAACTCATCCCGTGCAAACAGAGCGTGTGGTCATACAGCAACTCATCCCGTGCAAACAGAGCGTGTGGTCATACAGCAACTCATCCCGCGCAAACAGAGCGTGTGGTCATACAGCAACTCATCCCGTGCAAACAGAGCGTGTGGTCATACAGCGACTCATCCCGTGCAAACAGAGCGTGTGGTCATACAGCAACTCATCCCGTGCAAACAGAGCGTGTGGTCATACAGCAACTCATCCCGTGCAAACAGAGCGTGTGGTCATACAGCGACTCATCCCGTGCAAACAGAGCGTGTGTTCATACAGCGACTCATCCCGTGCAAACAGAGCGTGTGGTCATACAGCAACTCATCCCGTGCAAACAGAGCGTGTGGTCATACAGCAACTCATCCCGTGCAAACAGAGCGTGTGGTCATACAGCAACTCATCCCGTGCAAACAGAGCGTGTGGTTATACAGCAACTCATCCCGTGCAAACAGAGCGTGTGGTCATACAGCAACTCATCCCGTGCAAACAGAGCGTGTGGTCATACAGCAACTCATCCCGTGCAAACAGAGCGTGTGGTCATACAGCAACTCATCCCGTGCAAACAGAGCGTGTGGTCATACAGCAACTCATCCCGTGCAAACAGAGCGTGTGGTCATACAGCGACTCATCCCGTGCAAACAGAGCGTGTGGTCATACAGCAACTCATCCCATGAAAACAGAGCTTGTGGTCATACAGCGCCTCATCCCGCGCAAACAGAGCGTGTGGTCATACAGCATTTCATCCCGTGCAAACAGAGCGTGTGGTCATACAGCAACTCATCCCGTGCAAACAGAGCGTGTGGTCATATAGCAATTCATCCCGCGCAAACAGAGCGTGTGGTCATACAGCAACTCATCCCGTGCAAACAGAGCGTGTGGTCATACAGCAACTCATCCCGCGCAAACAGAGCCTGCGGTCATACAGCAACTCATCCCACGCAAACAGAGCGTGTGGTCATACAGCAACTCATCCCGCGCAAACTGAGCGTGAGCTCATACAGCAACTCATCCCGTGCAAACAGAGCGTGTGGTCATGCAGCAACTCATCCCGTGCAAACAGAGCGTGTGGTCATACAGCAACTCATCCCTTGCAAACAGAGCGTGTGGTCATACAGCAACTCATCCCGTGCAAACAGAGCGTGTGGTCATACAGCAACTCATCCCGTGCAAACAGAGCGTGTGGTCATACAGCAACTCATCCCGTGCAAACAGAGCGTGTGGTCATACAGCAACTCATCCCGCGCAAACAGAGCGTGTGGTCATACAGCAACTCATCCCGTGCAAACAGAGCGTGTGGTCATAAAGCAACTCATCCCGTGCAAACAGAGCGTGTGGTCACACAGCAACTCATCCCGTGCAAACAGAGCGTGTGGTCATACAGCAACTCATCCCGTGCAAACAGTGCGTGTGGTCATACAGCAACTCATCCCGTGCAAACAGAGCGTGTGGTCATACAGCAACTCATCCCGCGCAAACAGAGCTTGTGGTCATACGGCAACTCATCCCGTGCAAACAGAGCGTGTGGTCATACAGCAACTCATCCCGTGCAAACAGAGCGTGTGGTCATACAGCAACTCATCCCGCGCAAACAGAGCGTGTGGTCATACAGCAACTCATCCCGCGCAAACAGAGCGTGTGGTCATACAGCAACTCATCCCGTGCAAACAGAGCGTGTGGTCATACAGCAACTCATCCCGTGCAAACAGAGCGTGTGGTCATACAGCAACTCATCCCGCGCAAACAGAGCGTGTGGTCATACAGCAACTCATCCCGTGCAAACAGAGCGTGTGGTCATACAGCGACTCATCCCGTGCAAACAGAGCGTGTGGTCTTACAGCAACTCATCCCGTGCAAACATAGCGTGTGGTCATACAGCAACTCATCCCGTGCAAACAGAGCGTGTGGTCATACAGCAACTCATCCCGTGCAAACAGAGCGTGTGGCCATACAGCAACTCATCCCGTGCAAACAGAGCGTGTGGTCATACAGCAACTCATCCCGTGCAAACAGAGCGTGTGGTCATACAGCAACTCATCCCGTGCAAACAGAGCGTGTGGTCATACAGCAACTCATCCCGTGCAAACAGAGCGTGTGGTCATACAGCAACTCATCCCGTGCAAACAGAGCGTGTGGTCATACAGCGACTCATCCCGTGCAAACAGAGCGTGTGGTCATACAGCAACTCATCCCGTGCAAACAGAGCGTGTGGTCATACAGCAACTCATCCCGCGCAAACAGAGCGTGTGGTCATACAGCAACTCATCCCGCGCAAACAGAGCGTGTGGTCATACAGCAACTCATCCCGTGCAAACAGAGCGTGTGGTCATACAGCAACTCATCCCGTGCAAACAGAGCGTGTGGTCATACAGAAACTCATCCCGTGCAAACAGAGCGTGTGGTCATACAGCAACTCATCCCGCGCAAACAGAGCGTGTGGTCATACAGCAACTCATCCCGTGCAAACAGAGCGTGTGGTCATACAGCGACTCATCCCGTGCAAACAGAGCGTGTGGTCACACAGCAACTCATCCCGTGCAAACAGAGCGTGTGGTCATACAGCAACTCATCCCGTGCAAACAGAGCGTGTGGTCATACAGCAACTCATCCCGTGCAAACAGAGCGTGTGGTCATACAGCAACTCATCCCGTGCAAACAGAGCGTGTGGTCATACAGCAACTCATCCCGTGCAAACAGAGCGTGTGGTCATACAGCAACTCATCCCGTGCAAACAGAGCGTGTGGTCATACAGCAACTCATCCCGAGCAAACAGAGCGTGTGGTCATACAGCAACTCATCCCGTGCAAACAGAGCGTGTGGTCATACAGCGACTCATCCCGTGCAAACAGAGCGTGTGGTCATACAGCAACTCATCCCGTGCAAACAGAGCGTGTGGTCATACAGCGCCTCATCCCGCGCAAACAGAGCGTGTGGTCATACAGCAATTCATCCCGTGCAAACAGAGCGTGTGGTCATACAGCAACTCATCCCGTGCAAACAGAGCGTGTGGTCATACAGCAATTCATCCCGCGCAAACAGAGCGTGTGGTCATACAGCAACTCATCCCGTGCAAACAGAGCGTGTGGTCATACAGCAACTCATCCCGCGCAAACAGAGCCTGTGGTCATACAGCAACTCATCCCGCGCAAACAGAGCGTGTGGTCATACAGCAACTCATCCCGTGCAAACAGAGCGTGTGGTCATACAGCTACTCATCCCGTGCAAACAGAGCGTGTGGTCATACAGCAACTCATCCCGCGCAAACAGAGCGTGTGGTCATACAGCAACTCATCCCGCGCAAACAGAGCGTGTGGTCATACAGCAACTCATCCCGCGCAAACAGAGCGTGTGGTCATACAGCAACTCATCCCGCGCAAACAGAGCGTGTGGTCATACAGCAACTCATCCCGCGCAAACAGAGCGTGTGGTCATACAGCAACTCATCCCGCGCAAACAGAGCGTGTGGTCATACAGCAACTGATCCCGTGCAAACAGAGCGTGTGGTCATACAGCAACTCATCCCGTGCAAACAGAGCGTGTGGTCATACAGCAACTCATCCCGCGCAAACAGAGCGTGTGGTCATACAGCAACTCATCCCGTGCAAACAGAGCGTGTGGTCATACAGCAACTCATCCCGCGCAAACAGAGCGTGTGGTCATACAGCAACTCATCCCGCGCAAACAGAGCGTGTGGTCATACAGCAACTCATCCCGCGCAAACAGAGCGTGTGGTCATACAGCAACTCATCCCGTGCAAACAGAGCGTGTGGTCATAGAGCAACTCATCCCGTGCAAACAGAGCGTGTGGTCATACAGCAACGCATCCCGCGCAAACAGAGCGTGTGGTCATACAGCAACTCATCCCGTGCAAACAGAGCGTGTGGTCATACAGCGACTCATCCCGCGCAAACAGAGCGTGTGGTCATACAGCAACTCATCCCGTGCAAACAGAGCGTGTGGTCATACAGCAACTCATCCCGCGCAAACAGAGCGTGTGGTCATACAGAAACTCATCCCGTGCAAACAGAGCGTGTGGTCATACAGCAACTCATCCCGTGCAAACAGGGCGTGTGGTCATACAGCAACTCATCCCGCGCAAACAGAGCGTGTGGTCATACAGCGACTCATCCCGCGCAAACAGAGCGTGTGGTCATACAGCAACTCATCCCGCGCAAACAGAGCGTGTGGTCATACAGCGACTCATCCCGCGCAAACAGAGCGTGTGGTCATACAGCGACTCATCCCGCGCAAACAGAGCGTGTGGTCATACAGCGACTCATCCCGCGCAAACAGAGCGTGTGGTCATACAGCAACTCATCCCGCGCAAACAGAGCGTGTGGTCATACAGCGACTCATCCCGCGCAAACAGAGCGTGTGGTCATACAGCGACTCATCCCGCGCAAACAGAGCGTGTGGTCATACAGCAACTCATCCCGTGCAAACAGAGCGTGTGGTCATACAGCAACTCATCCCGTGCAAACAGAGCGTGTGGTCATACAGCGACTCATCCCGTGCAAACAGAGCGTGTGGTCATACAGCAACTCATCCCGTGCAAACAGAGCGTGTGGTCATACAGCAACTCATCCCGCGCAAACAGAGCGTGTGGTCATACAGCAACTCATCCCGCGCAAACAGAGCGTGTGGTCATACAGCAACTCATCCCGTGCAAACAGAGCGTGTGGTCATACAGCAACTCATCCCGTGCAAACAGAGCGTGTGGTCATACAGAAACTCATCCCGTGCAAACAGAGCGTGTGGTCATACAGCAACTCATCCCGCGCAAACAGAGCGTGTGGTCATACAGCAACTCATCCCGTGCAAACAGAGCGTGTGGTCATACAGCGACTCATCCCGTGCAAACAGAGCGTGTGGTCACACAGCAACTCATCCCGTGCAAACAGAGCGTGTGGTCATACAGCAACTCATCCCGTGCAAACAGAGCGTGTGGTCATACAGCAACTCATCCCGTGCAAACAGAGCGTGTGGTCATACAGCAACTCATCCCGTGCAAACAGAGCGTGTGGTCATACAGCAACTCATCCCGTGCAAACAGAGCGTGTGGTCATACAGCAACTCATCCCGTGCAAACAGAGCGTGTGGTCATACAGCAACTCATCCCGAGCAAACAGAGCGTGTGGTCATACAGCAACTCATCCCGTGCAAACAGAGCGTGTGGTCATACAGCGACTCATCCCGTGCAAACAGAGCGTGTGGTCATACAGCAACTCATCCCGTGCAAACAGAGCGTGTGGTCATACAGCGCCTCATCCCGCGCAAACAGAGCGTGTGGTCATACAGCAATTCATCCCGTGCAAACAGAGCGTGTGGTCATACAGCAACTCATCCCGTGCAAACAGAGCGTGTGGTCATACAGCAATTCATCCCGCGCAAACAGAGCGTGTGGTCATACAGCAACTCATCCCGTGCAAACAGAGCGTGTGGTCATACAGCAACTCATCCCGCGCAAACAGAGCCTGTGATCATACAGCAACTCATCCCGCGCAAACAGAGCGTGTGGTTATACAGCAACTCATCCCGTGCAAACAGAGCGTGTGGTCATACAGCTACTAATCCCGTGCAAACAGAGCGTGTGGTCATACAGCAACTCATCCCGCGCAAACAGAGCGTGTGGTCATACAGCAACTCGTCCCGCGCAAACAGAGCGTGTGGTCATACAGCAACTCATCCCGCGCAAACAGAGCGTGTGGTCATACAGCAACTCATCCCGCGCAAACAGAGCGTGTGGTCATACAGCAACTCATCCCGCGCAAACAGAGCGTGTGGTCATACAGCAACTCATCCCGCGCAAACAGAGCGTGTGGTCATACAGCAACTGATCCCGTGCAAACAGAGCGTGTGGTCATACAGCAACTCATCCCGTGCAAACAGAGCGTGTGGTCATACAGCAACTCATCCCGCGCAAACAGAGCGTGTGGTCATACAGCAACTCATCCCGTGCAAACAGAGCGTGTGGTCATACAGCAACTCATCCCGCGCAAACAGAGCGTGTGGTCATACAGCAACTCATCCCGCGCAAACAGAGCGTGTGGTCATACAGCAACTCATCCCGCGCAAACAGAGCGTGTGGTCATACAGCAACTCATCCCGTGCAAACAGAGCGTGTGGTCATAGAGCAACTCATCCCGTGCAAACAGAGCGTGTGGTCATACAGCAACGCATCCCGCGCAAACAGAGCGTGTGGTCATACAGCAACTCATCCCGTGCAAACAGAGCGTGTGGTCATACAGCGACTCATCCCGCGCAAACAGAGCGTGTGGTCATACAGCAACTCATCCCGTGCAAACAGAGCGTGTGGTCATACAGCAACTCATCCCGCGCAAACAGAGCGTGTGGTCATACAGAAACTCATCCCGTGCAAACAGAGCGTGTGGTCATACAGCAACTCATCCCGTGCAAACAGGGCGTGTGGTCATACAGCAACTCATCCCGCGCAAACAGAGCGTGTGGTCATACAGCGACTCATCCCGCGCAAACAGAGCGTGTGGTCATACAGCAACTCATCCCGCGCAAACAGAGCGTGTGGTCATACAGCGACTCATCCCGCGCAAACAGAGCGTGTGGTCATACAGCGACTCATCCCGCGCAAACAGAGCGTGTGGTCATACAGCGACTCATCCCGCGCAAACAGAGCGTGTGGTCATACAGCAACTCATCCCGCGCAAACAGAGCGTGTGGTCATACAGCGACTCATCCCGCGCAAACAGAGCGTGTGGTCATACAGCGACTCATCCCGCGCAAACAGAGCGTGTGGTCATACAGCAACTCATCCCGTGCAAACAGAGCGTGTGGTCATACAGCAACTCATCCCGTGCAAACAGAGCGTGTGGTCATAGAGCAACTCATCCCGTGCAAACAGAGCGTGTGGTCATAGAGCAACTCATCCCGTGCAAACAGAGCGTGTGGTCATACAGCAACTCATCCCGTGCAAACAGAGCGTGTGGTCATACAGCAATTCATCTCGCGCAAACAGAGCGTGTGGTCATAGAGCAATTCATCCCGCGCAAACAGAGCGTGTGGTCATACAGCAACTCATCCCGTGCAAACAAAGCGTGTGGTCATAGAGCAACTCATCCCGTGCAAACAGAGCGTGTGGTCATACAGCAACTCATCCCGTGCAAACAGAGCGTGTGGTCATACAGCAACTCATCCCGCGCAAACAGAGCGTGTGGTCATACAGCAACTCATCCCGCGCAAACAGAGCGTGTGGTCATACAGCAACTCATCCCGCGCAAACAGAGCGTGTGGTCATACAGCAATTCATCCCGCGCAAACAGAGCGTGTGGTCATACAGCAACGCATCCCGCGCAAACAGAGCGTGTGGTCATACAGCAACTCATCCCGCGCAAACAGAGCGTGTGGTCATACAGCAACTCATCCCGCGCAAACAGAGCGTGTGGTCATACAGCAACTCATCCCGTGCAAACAGAGCGTGTGGTCATACAGCAACTCATCCCGTGCAAACAGAGCGTGTGGTCATACAGCAACTCATCCCGTGCATACAGAGCGTGTGGTCATACAGCAACTCATCCCGTGCAAACAGAGCGTGGGGTCATACAGCAACTCATCCCGTGCAAACAGAGCGTGTGGTCATACAGCAACACATCACGTGCAAACAGAGCGTGTGGTCATAGAGCAACTCATCCCGCGCAAACAGAGCGTGTGGTCATACAGCAACTCATCCCGCGCAAACAGAGCGTGTGGTCATACAGCAACTCATCCCGTGCAAACAGAGCGTGTGGTCATACAGCAACTCATCCCGCGCAAACAGAGCGTGTGGTCATACAGCAACTCATCCCGTGCAAACAGAGCGTGTGGTCATACAGCAACTCATCCCGCGCAAACAGAGCGTGTGGTCATACAGCAACTCATGCCGTGCAAACAGAGCGTGTGGTCATACAGCAACTCATCCCGTGCAAACAGAGCGTGTGGTCATACAGCAACTCATCCCGTGCAAACAGAGCGTGTGGTCATAGAGCAACTCATTCCGCGCAAACAGAGCGTGTGGTCATACAGCAACTCATCCCGCGCAAACAGAGCGTGTGGTCATACAGCAACTCATCCCGCGCAAACAGAGCGTGTGGTCATACAGCAACTCATCCCGCCCAAACAGAGCGTGTGGTCATACAGCAACTCATCCCGTGCAAACAGAGCGTGTGGTCATAGAGCAACTCATCCCGTGCAAACAGAGCGTGTGGTCATACAGCAACTCATCCCGTGCAAACAGAGCGTGTGGTCATACAGCAACTCATCCCGTGCAAACAGAGCGTGTGGTCATACAGCAACTCATCCCGCGCAAACAGAGCGTGTGGTCATACAGCAACTCATCCCGTGCAAACAGAGCGTGTGGTCATACAGCAACTCATCCCGCGCAAACAGAGCGTGTGGTCATACAGCAACTCATCCCGTGCAAACAGAGCGTGTGGTCATACAGCAACTCATCCCGCGCAAACAGAGCGTGTGGTCATACAGCAATTCATCCCGCGCAAACAGAGCGTGTGGTCATACAGCAACTCATCCCGTGCAAACAGAGCGTGTGGTCATACAGCGACTCATCCCGCGCAAACAGAGCGTGTGGTCATACAGCGACTCATCCCGCGCAAACAGAGCGTGTGGTCATACAGCAACTCATCCCGGGCAAACAGAGCGTGTGGTCATACAGCAACTCATCCCGTGCAAACAGAGCGTGTGGTCATACAGCAACTCATCCCGTGCAAACAGAGCGTGTGGTCATACAGCAACTCATCCCGTGCAAACAGAGCGTGTGGTCATACAGCAACTCATCCCGCGCAAACAGAGCGTGTGGTCATACAGCGACTCATCCCGCGCAAACAGAGCGTGTGGTCATACAGCAATTCATCCCGCGCAAACAGAGCGTGTGGTCATACAGCAACTCATCCCGTGCAAACAGAGCGTGTGGTCATACAGCGACTCATCCCGCGCAAACAGAGCGTGTGGTCATACAGCGACTCATCCCGCGCAAACAGAGCGTGTGGTCATACAGCAACTCATCCCGGGCAAACAGAGCGTGTGGTCATACAGCAACTCATCCCGTGCAAACAGAGCGTGTGGTCATACAGCAATTCATCCCGCGCAAACAGAGCGTGTGGTCATCCAGCAATTCATCCCGCGCAAACAGAGCGTGTGGTCATACAGCAACTCATCCCGCGCAAACAGAGCGTGTGGTCATACAGCAACTCATCCCGTGCAAACAGAGCGTGTGGTCATACAGCAACACATCCCGTGCAAACAGAGCGTGTGGTCATACAGCGACTCATCCCGTGCAAACAGAGCGTGTGGTCATACAGCGACTCATCCCGCGCAAACAGAGCGTGTGGTCATACAGCAATTCATCCCGCGCAAACAGAGCGTGTGGTCATACAGCAACTCATCCCGTGCAAACAGAGCGTGTGGTCATACAGCAATTCATCCCGCGCAAACAGAGCGTGTGGTCATACAGCAACTCATCCCGCGCAAACAGAGCGTGTGGTCATACAGCTATTCATCCCGCGCAAACAGAGCGTGTGGTCATACAGCAACTCATCCCGCGCAAACAGAGCGTGTGGTCATACAGCAACTCATCCCGTGCAAACAGAGCGTGTGGTCATACAGCAACACATCCCGTGCAAACAGAGCGTGTGGTCATACAGCGACTCATCCCGTGCAAACAGAGCGTGTGGTCATACAGCGACTCATCCCGTGCAAACAGAGCGTGTGGTCATACAGCGACTCATCCCGTGCAAACAGAGCGTGTGGTCATACAGCGACTCATCCCGTGCAAACAGAGCGTGTGGTCATACGGCAACTCATCCCGTGCAAACAGAGCGTGTGGTCATACAGCAACTCATCCCGCGCAAACAGAGCGTGTGGTCATACAGCAACTCATCCCGTGCATACAGAGCGTGTGGTCATACAGCAACTCAACCCGCGCAAACAGAGCGTGTGGTCATACAGCAATTCAACCCGCGCAAACAGAGCGTGTGGTCATACAGCAACTCATCCCGTGCAAACAGAGCGTGTGGTCATACAGCAACTCATCCCGTGCAAACAGAGCGTGTGGTCATACAGCAACTCATCCCGTGCAAACAGAGCGTGTGGTCATACAGCAACTCATCCCGTGCAAACAGAGCGTGTGGTCATACAGCGACTCATCCCGCGCAAACAGAGCGTGTGGTCATACAGCAACTCATCCCGTGCAAACAGAGCGTGTGGTCATACAGCAACTCATCCCGTGCAAACAGAGCGTGTGGTCATACAGCAACTCATCCCGCGCAAACAGAGCGTGTGGTCATACAGCAACTCATCCCGTGCAAACAGAGCGTGTGGTCGGACAGCAACTCATCCCGTGCAAACAGAGCGTGTGGTCATACAGCAATTCATCCCGTGCAAACAGAGCGTGTGGTCATACAGCAACTCATCCCGCGCAAACAGAGCATGTGGTCATACAGCAACTCATCCCGTGCAAACAGAGCGTGTGGTCATACAGCAACTCATCCCGTGCAAACAGAGCGTGTGGTCATACAGCAACTCATCCCGTGCAAACAGAGCGTGTGGTCATACAGCAACTCATCCCGTGCAAACAGAGCGTGTGGTCATACAGAAACTCATCCCGTGCAAACAGAGCGTGTGGTCATACAGCAACTCATCCCGCGCAAACAGAGCGTGTGGTCATACAGCAACTCATCTCGCGCAAACAGAGCGTGTGGTCATACAGCGATTCATCCCGTGCAAACAGAGCGTGTGGTCATACAGCAACTCATCCCGTGCAAACAGAGCGTGTGGTCATACAGCAACTCATCCCGTGCAAACAGAGCGTGTGGTCATACAGCGACTCATCCCGTGCAAACAGAGCGTGTGGTCATACAGCAACTCATCCCGTGCAAACAGAGCGTGTGGTCATACAGCAACTCATCCCGTGCAAACAGAGCGTGTGGTCATACAGCAACTCATCCCGTGCAAACAGAGCGTGTGATCATACAGCAACTGATCCCGCGCAAACAGAGCTTGTGGTGATACAGCAACTCATCCCGCGCAAACAGAGCGTGTGGTCATACAGCAACTCATCCCGCGCAAACAGAGCGTGTTCTCATACAGCAATTCATTCCGCGCAAACAGAGCGTGTGGTCATACAGCAACTCATCCCGTGCAAACAGAGCGTGTGGTCATACAGCAACTCATCCCGTGCAAACAGAGCGTGTGGTCATGCAGCAACTCATCCCGTGCAAACAGAGCGTGTGGTCATACAGCAACTCATCCCGTGCAAACAGAGCGTGTGGTCATACAGCAACTCATCCCGTGCAAACAGAGCGTGTGGTCATACAGCAATTAATCCCGCGCTAACAGAGCGTGTGGTCATACAGCAATTCATCCCGCGCAAACAGAGCGTGTGGTCATACAGCAACTCATCCCGCGCAAACAGAGCGTGTGGTCATACAGCAATTCATCCCGCGCAAACAGAGCGTGTGGTCATACAGCAACGCATCCGGCGCAAACAGAGCGTGTGGTCATACAGCAACTCATCCCGCGCAAACAGAGCGTGTGGTCATACAGCAACTCATCCCGCGCAAACAGAGCGTGTGGTCATACAGCAACTCATCCCGTGCAAACAGAGCGTGTGGTCATACAGCAACTCATCCCGTGCAAACAGAGCGTGTGGTCATACAGCAACTCATCCCGCGCAAACAGAGCGTGTGGTCATACAGCAACTCATCCCGTGCAAACAGAGCGTGTGGTCATACAGCGACTCATCCCGTGCAAACAGAGCGTGTGGTCATACAGCAACTCATCCCGTGCAAACAGAGCGTGTGGTCATACAGCAACTCATCCCGTGCAAACAGAGCGTGTGGTCATACAGCGACTCATCCCGTGCAAACAGAGCGTGTGGTCATACAGCAACTCATCCCGTGCAAACAGAGCGTGTGGTCATACAGCAACTCATCCCGTGCAAACAGAGCGTGTGGTCATACAGCAACTCATCCCGTGCAAACAGAGCGTGTGGTCATACAGCAACTCATCCCGTGCAAACAGAGCGTGTGGTTATACAGCAACTCATCCCGTGCAAACAGAGCGTGTGGTCATACAGCAACTCATCCCGTGCAAACAGAGCGTGTGGTCATACAGCGACTTATCCCGCGCAAACAGAGCGTGTGGTCATACAGCAACTCATCCCGTGCAAACAGAGCGTGTGGTCATACAGCAACTCATCCCGCGCAAACAGAGCGTGTGGTCATACAGCAACTCATCCCGCGCAAACAGAGCGTGTGGTCATACAGCAGCTCATCCCGTGCAAACAGAGCGTGTGGTCATACAGCAACTCATCCCGCGCAAACAGAGCGTGTGGTCATACAGCAACTCATCCCGTCGAAACAGAGCGTGTGGTCATACAGCAATTCATCCCGTGCAAACAGAGCGTGTGGTCATACAGCAACTCATCCCGTGCAAACAGAGCGTGTGGTCATACAGCAACTCATCCCGTGCAAACAGAGCGTGTGGTCATACAGCGACTCATCCCGCGCAAACAGAGCGTGTGGTCATACAGCAACTCATCCCGTGCAAACAGAGCGTGTGGTCATACAGCAACTCATCCCGCGCAAACAGAGCGTGTGGTCATACAGCAACTCATCCCGTGCAAACAGAGCGTGTGGTCGGACAGCAACTCATCCCGTGCAAACAGAGCGTGTGGTCATACAGCAACTCATCCCGTGCAAACAGAGCGTGTGGTCATACAGCAACTCATCCCGCGCAAACAGAGCATGTGGTCATACAGCAACTCATCCCGTGCAAACAGAGCGTGTGGTCATACAGCAACTCATCCCGTGCAAACAGAGCGTGTGGTCATACAGCAACTCATCCCGTGCAAACAGAGCGTGTGGTCATACAGCAACTCATCCCGTGCAAACAGAGCGTGTGGTCATACAGAAACTCATCCCGTGCAAACAGAGCGTGTGGTCATACAGCAACTCATCCCGCGCAAACAGAGCGTGTGGTCATACAGCAACTCATCTCGCGCAAACAGAGCGTGTGGTCATACAGCGATTCATCCCGTGCAAACAGAGCGTGTGGTCATACAGCAACTCATCCCGTGCAAACAGAGCGTGTGGTCATACAGCAACTCATCCCGTGCAAACAGAGCGTGTGGTCATACAGCGACTCATCCCGTGCAAACAGAGCGTGTGGTCATACAGCAACTCATCCCGTGCAAACAGAGCGTGTGGTCATACAGCAACTCATCCCGTGCAAACAGAGCGTGTGGTCATACAGCAACTGATCCCGCGCAAACAGAGCTTGTGGTGATACAGCAACTCATCCCGTGCAAACAGAGCGTGTGGTCATACAGCAACTCATCCCGCGCAAACAGAGCGTGTTCTCATACAGCAATTCATTCCGCGCAAACAGAGCGTGTGGTCATACAGCAACTCATCCCGTGCAAACAGAGCGTGTGGTCATACAGCAACTCATCCCGTGCAAACAGAGCGTGTGGTCATACAGCAACTCATCCCGTGCAAACAGAGCGTGTGGTCATACAGCAACTCATCCCGTGCAAACAGAGCGTGTGGTCATACAGCAACTCATCCCGTGCAAACAGAGCGTGTGGTCATACAGCAATTAATCCCGCGCTAACAGAGCGTGTGGTCATACAGCAATTCATCCCGCGCAAACAGAGCGTGTGGTCATACAGCAACTCATCCCGCGCAAACAGAGCGTGTGGTCATACAGCAATTCATCCCGCGCAAACAGAGCGTGTGGTCATACAGCAACGCATCCCGCGCAAACAGAGCGTGTGGTCATACAGCAACTCATCCCGCGCAAACAGAGCGTGTGGTCATACAGCAACTCATCCCGCGCAAACAGAGCGTGTGGTCATACAGCAACTCATCCCGTGCAAACAGAGCGTGTGGTCATACAGCAACTCATCCCGTGCAAACAGAGCGTGTGGTCATACAGCAACTCATCCCGCGCAAACAGAGCGTGTGGTCATACAGCAACTCATCCCGCGCAAACAGAGCGTGTGGTCATAGAGCAACTCATCCCGTGCAAACAGAGCGTGTGGTCATACAGCGACTCATCCCGTGCAAACAGAGCGTGTGGTCATACAGCAACTCATCCCGTGCAAACAGAGCGTGTGGTCATACAGCAACTCATCCCGTGCAAACAGAGCGTGTGGTCATACAGCGACTCATCCCGTGCAAACAGAGCGTGTGGTCATACAGCAACTCATCCCGTGCAAACAGAGCGTGTGGTCATACAGCAACTCATCCCGTGCAAACAGAGCGTGTGGTCATACAGCAACTCATCCCGTGCAAACAGAGCGTGTGGTCATACAGCAACTCATCCCGTGCAAACAGAGCGTGTGGTCATACAGCAACTCATCCCGTGCAAACAGAGCGTGTGGTCATACAGCAACTCATCCCGTGCAAACAGAGCGTGTGGTCATACAGCAACTCATCCCGTGCAAACAGAGCGTGTGGTCATACAGCAACTCATCCCGTGCAAACAGAGCGTGTGGTCATACAGCGACTCATCCCGTGCAAACAGAGCATGTGGTCATACAGCAACTCATCCCGTGCAAACAGAGCGTGTGGTCATACAGCGCCTCATCCCGCGCAAACAGAGCGTGTGGTCATACAGCAATTCATCCCGTGCAAACAGAGCGTGTGGTCATACAGCAACTCATCCCGTGCAAACAGAGCGTGTGGTTATACAGCAATTCATCCCGCGCAAACAGAGCGTGTGGTCATACAGCAACTCATCCCGTGCAAACAGAGCGTGTGGTCATACAGCAACTCATCCCGCGCAAACAGAGCCTGTGGTCATACAGCAACTCATCCCGCGCAAACAGAGCGTGTGGTCATACAGCAACTCATCCCGCGCAAACTGAGCGTGAGCTCATACAGCAACTCATCCCGTGCAAACAGAGCGTGTGGTCATACAGCAACTCATTCCGTGCAAACAGAGCGTGTGGTCATACAGCAATTAATCCCGCGCAAACAGAGCGTGTGGTCATACAGCAACTCATCCCGTGCAAACAGAGCGTGTGGTCATACAGCAACTCATCCCGTGCAAACAGAGCGTGTGGTCATACAGCAACTCATCCCGTACAAACAGAGCGTGTGGTCATACAGCAACTCATCCCGTGCAAACAGAGCGTGTGGTCATACAGCAACTCATCCCGTGCAAACAGAGCGTGTGGTCATACAGCAACTCATCCCGTGCAAACAGAGCGTGTGGTCATACAGCAACTCATCCCGCGCAAACAGAGCGTGTGGTCATACAGCAACTCATCCCGTGCAAACAGAGCGTGTGGTCATACAGCAACTCATCCCGTGCAAACAGAGCGTGTTGTCATACAGCAACTCATCCCGTGCAAACAGAGCGTGTGGTCATACAGCAACTCATCCCGTGCAAACAGAGTGTGTGGTCATACAGCAACTCATCCCGTGCAAACAGAGCTTGTGGTCATACAGCAACTCATCCCGTGCAAACAGAGCGTGTGGTCATACAGCAACTCATCCCGCGCAAACAGAGCGTGTTCTCATACAGCAACTCATTCCGCGCAAACAGAGCGTGTGGTCATACAGCAACTCATCCCGTGCAAACAGAGCGTGTGGTCATACAGCAACTCATCCCGTGCAAACAGAGCGTGTGGTCATACAGCAACTCATCCCGCTCAAACAGAGCGTGTGGTCATACAGCAACTCATCCCGTGCAAACAGAGCGTGTGGTCATACAGCAACTCATCCCGTGCAAACAGAGCGTGTGGTCATACAGCAATTAATCCCGCGCTAACAGAGCGTGTGGTCATACAGCAATTCATCCCGCGCAAACAGAGCGTGTGGTCATACAGCAACTCATCCCGCGCAAACAGAGCGTGTGGTCATACAGCAATTCATCCCGCGCAAACAGAGCGTGTGGTCATACAGCAACGCATCCCGCGCAAACAGAGCGTGTGGTCATACAGCAACTCATCCCGCGCAAACAGAGCGTGTGGTCATACAGCAACTCATCCCGCGCAAACAGAGCGTGTGGTCATACAGCAACTCATCCCGTGCAAACAGAGCGTGTGGTCATACAGCAACTCATCCCGTGCAAACAGAGCGTGTGGTCATACAGCAACTCATCCCGTGCAAACAGAGCGTGTGGTCATACAGCAACTCATCCCGCGCAAACAGAGCGTGTGGTCATACAGCAACTCATCCCGTGCAAACAGAGCGTGTGGTCATACAGCGACTCATCCCGTGCAAACAGAGCGTGTGGTCATACAGCAACTCATCCCGTGCAAACAGAGCGTGTGGTCATACAGCAACTCATCCCGTGCAAACAGAGCGTGTGGTCATACAGCGACTCATCCCGTGCAAACAGAGCGTGTGTTCATACAGCGACTCATCCCGTGCAAACAGAGCGTGTGGTCATACAGCAACTCATCCCGTGCAAACAGAGCGTGTGGTCATACAGCAACTCATCCCGTGCAAACAGAGCGTGTGGTCATACAGCAACTCATCCCGTGCAAACAGAGCGTGTGGTTATACAGCAACTCATCCCGTGCAAACAGAGCGTGTGGTCATACAGCAACTCATCCCGTGCAAACAGAGCGTGTGGTCATACAGCAACTCATCCCGTGCAAACAGAGCGTGTGGTCATACAGCAACTCATCCCGTGCAAACAGAGCGTGTGGTCATACAGCAACTCATCCCGTGCAAACAGAGCGTGTGGTCATACAGCGACTCATCCCGTGCAAACAGAGCGTGTGGTCATACAGCAACACATCCCATGAAAACAGAGCTTGTGGTCATACAGCGCCTCATCCCGCGCAAACAGAGCGTGTGGTCATACAGCATTTCATCCCGTGCAAACAGAGCGTGTGGTCATACAGCAACTCATCCCGTGCAAACAGAGCGTGTGGTCATACAGCAATTCATCCCGCGCAAACAGAGCGTGTGGTCATACAGCAACTCATCCCGTGCAAACAGAGCGTGTGGTCATACAGCAACTCATCCCGCGCAAACAGAGCCTGCGGTCATACAGCAACTCATCCCACGCAAACAGAGCGTGTGGTCATACAGCAACTCATCCCGCGCAAACTGAGCGTGAGCTCATACAGCAACTCATCCCGTGCAAACAGAGCGTGTGGTCATACAGCAACTCATCCCGTGCAAACAGAGCGTGTGGTCATACAGCAACTCATCCCTTGCAAACAGAGCGTGTGGTCATACAGCAACTCATCCCGTGCAAACAGAGCGTGTGGTCATACAGCAACTCATCCCGTGCAAACAGAGCGTGTGGTCATACAGCAACTCATCCCGTGCAAACAGAGCGTGTGGTCATACAGCAACTCATCCCGCGCAAACAGAGCGTGTGGTCATACAGCAACTCATCCCGTGCAAACAGAGCGTGTGGTCATACAGCAACTCATCCCGTGCAAACAGAGCGTGTGGTCACACAGCAACTCATCCCGTGCAAACAGAGCGTGTGGTCATACAGCAACTCATCCCGTGCAAACAGTGCGTGTGGTCATACAGCAACTCATCCCGTGCAAACAGAGCGTGTGGTCATACAGCAACTCATCCCGCGCAAACAGAGCTTGTGGTCATACGGCAACTCATCCCGTGCAAACAGAGCGTGTGGTCATACAGCAACTCATCCCGTGCAAACAGAGCGTGTGGTCATACAGCAACTCATCCCGCGCAAACAGAGCGTGTGGTCATACAGCAACTCATCCCGCGCAAACAGAGCGTGTGGTCATACAGCAACTCATCCCGTGCAAACAGAGCGTGTGGTCATACAGCAACTCATCCCGTGCAAACAGAGCGTGTGGTCATACAGCAACTCATCCCGCGCAAACAGAGCGTGTGGTCATACAGCAACTCATCCCGTGCAAACAGAGCGTGTGGTCATACAGCGACTCATCCCGTGCAAACAGAGCGTGTGGTCTTACAGCAACTCATCCCGTGCAAACATAGCGTGTGGTCATACAGCAACTCATCCCGTGCAAACAGAGCGTGTGGTCATACAGCAACTCATCCCGGGCAAACAGAGCGTGTGGCCATACAGCAACTCATCCCGTGCAAACAGAGCGTGTGGTCATACAGCAACTCATCCCGTGCAAACAGAGCGTGTGGTCATACAGCAACTCATCCCGTGCAAACAGAGCGTGTGGTCATACAGCAACTCATCCCGTGCAAACAGAGCGTGTGGTCATACAGCAACTCATCCCGTGCAAACAGAGCGTGTGGTCATACAGCGACTCATCCCGTGCAAACAGAGCGTGTGGTCATACAGCAACTCATCCCGTGCAAACAGAGCGTGTGGTCATACAGCAACTCATCCCGCGCAAACAGAGCGTGTGGTCATACAGCAACTCATCCCGCGCAAACAGAGCGTGTGGTCATACAGCAACTCATCCCGTGCAAACAGAGCGTGTGGTCATACAGCAACTCATCCCGTGCAAACAGAGCGTGTGGTCATACAGAAACTCATCCCGTGCAAACAGAGCGTGTGGTCATACAGCAACTCATCCCGTGCAAACAGAGCGTGTGGTCATACAGCGACTCATCCCGTGCAAACAGAGCGTGTGGTCACACAGCAACTCATCCCGTGCAAACAGAGCGTGTGGTCATACAGCAACTCATCCCGTGCAAACAGAGCGTGTGGTCATACAGCAACTCATCCCGTGCAAACAGAGCGTGTGGTCATACAGCAACTCATCCCGTGCAAACAGAGCGTGTGGTCATACAGCAACTCATCCCGTGCAAACAGAGCGTGTGGTCATACAGCAACTCATCCCGTGCAAACAGAGCGTGTGGTCATACAGCAACTCATCCCGAGCAAACAGAGCGTGTGGTCATACAGCAACTCATCCCGTGCAAACAGAGCGTGTGGTCATACAGCGACTCATCCCGTGCAAACAGAGCGTGTGGTCATACAGCAACTCATCCCGTGCAAACAGAGCGTGTGGTCATACAGCGCCTCATCCCGCGCAAACAGAGCGTGTGGTCATACAGCAATTCATCCCGTGCAAACAGAGCGTGTGGTCATAGAGCAACTCAGCCCGTGCAAACAGAGCGTGTGGTCATACAGCAATTCATCCCGCGCAAACAGAGCGTGTGGTCATACAGCAACTCATCCCGTGCAAACAGAGCGTGTGGTCATACAGCAACTCATCCCGCGCAAACAGAGCCTGTGGTCATACAGCAACTCATCCCGCGCAAACAGAGCGTGTGGTCATACAGCAACTCATCCCGTGCAAACAGAGCGTGTGGTCATACAGCTACTCATCCCGTGCAAACAGAGCGTGTGGTCATACAGCAACTCATCCCGCGCAAACAGAGCGTGTGGTCATACAGCAACTCATCCCGCGCAAACAGAGCGTGTGGTCATACAGCAACTCATCCCGCGCAAACAGAGCGTGTGGTCATACAGCAACTCATCCCGCGCAAACAGAGCGTGTGGTCATACAGCAACTCATCCCGCGCAAACAGAGCGTGTGGTCATACAGCAACTCATCCCGCGCAAACAGAGCGTGTGGTCATACAGCAACTGATCCCGTGCAAACAGAGCGTGTGGTCATACAGCAACTCATCCCGTGCAAACAGAGCGTGTGGTCATACAGCAACTCATCCCGCGCAAACAGAGCGTGTGGTCATACAGCAACTCATCCCGTGCAAACAGAGCGTGTGGTCATACAGCAACTCATCCCGCGCAAACAGAGCGTGTGGTCATACAGCAACTCATCCCGCGCAAACAGAGCGTGTGGTCATACAGCAACTCATCCCGCGCAAACAGAGCGTGTGGTCATACAGCAACTCATCCCGTGCAAACAGAGCGTGTGGTCATAGAGCAACTCATCCCGTGCAAACAGAGCGTGTGGTCATACAGCAACGCATCCCGCGCAAACAGAGCGTGTGGTCATACAGCAACTCATCCCGTGCAAACAGAGCGTGTGGTCATACAGCGACTCATCCCGCGCAAACAGAGCGTGTGGTCATACAGCAACTCATCCCGTGCAAACAGAGCGTGTGGTCATACAGCAACTCATCCCGCGCAAACAGAGCGTGTGGTCATACAGAAACTCATCCCGTGCAAACAGAGCGTGTGGTCATACAGCAACTCATCCCGTGCAAACAGGGCGTGTGGTCATACAGCAACTCATCCCGCGCAAACAGAGCGTGTGGTCATACAGCGACTCATCCCGCGCAAACAGAGCGTGTGGTCATACAGCAACTCATCCCGCGCAAACAGAGCGTGTGGTCATACAGCGACTCATCCCGCGCAAACAGAGCGTGTGGTCATACAGCGACTCATCCCGCGCAAACAGAGCGTGTGGTCATACAGCGACTCATCCCGCGCAAACAGAGCGTGTGGTCATACAGCAACTCATCCCGCGCAAACAGAGCGTGTGGTCATACAGCGACTCATCCCGCGCAAACAGAGCGTGTGGTCATACAGCGACTCATCCCGCGCAAACAGAGCGTGTGGTCATACAGCAACTCATCCCGTGCAAACAGAGCGTGTGGTCATACAGCAACTCATCCCGTGCAAACAGAGCGTGTGGTCATAGAGCAACTCATCCCGTGCAAACAGAGCGTGTGGTCATAGAGCAACTCATCCCGTGCAAACAGAGCGTGTGGTCATACAGCAACTCATCCCGTGCAAACAGAGCGTGTGGTCATACAGCAATTCATCTCGCGCAAACAGAGCGTGTGGTCATAGAGCAATTCATCCCGCGCAAACAGAGCGTGTGGTCATACAGCAACTCATCCCGTGCAAACAAAGCGTGTGGTCATAGAGCAACTCATCCCGTGCAAACAGAGCGTGTGGTCATACAGCAACTCATCCCGTGCAAACAGAGCGTGTGGTCATACAGCAACTCATCCCGCGCAAACAGAGCGTGTGGTCATACAGCAACTCATCCCGCGCAAACAGAGCGTGTGGTCATACAGCAACTCATCCCGCGCAAACAGAGCGTGTGGTCATACAGCAATTCATCCCGCGCAAACAGAGCGTGTGGTCATACAGCAACGCATCCCGCGCAAACAGAGCGTGTGGTCATACAGCAACTCATCCCGCGCAAACAGAGCGTGTGGTCATACAGCAACTCATCCCGCGCAAACAGAGCGTGTGGTCATACAGCAACTCATCCCGTGCAAACAGAGCGTGTGGTCATACAGCAACTCATCCCGTGCAAACAGAGCGTGTGGTCATACAGCAACTCATCCCGTGCATACAGAGCGTGTGGTCATACAGCAACTCATCCCGTGCAAACAGAGCGTGGGGTCATACAGCAACTCATCCCGTGCAAACAGAGCGTGTGGTCATACAGCAACACATCACGTGCAAACAGAGCGTGTGGTCATAGAGCAACTCATCCCGCGCAAACAGAGCGTGTGGTCATACAGCAACTCATCCCGCGCAAACAGAGCGTGTGGTCATACAGCAACTCATCCCGTGCAAACAGAGCGTGTGGTCATACAGCAACTCATCCCGTGCAAACAGAGCGTGTGGTCATACAGCAACTCATCCCGTGCAAACAGAGCGTGTGGTCATACAGCAACTCATCCCGTGCAAACAGAGCGTGTGGTCATACAGCAACTCATCCCGCGCAAACAGAGCGTGTGGTCATACAGCAACTCATCCCGTGCAAACAGAGCGTGTGGTCATACAGCAACTCATCCCGCGCAAACAGAGCGTGTGGTCATACAGCAACTCATCCCGTGCAAACAGAGCGTGTGGTCATACAGCAACTCATCCCGCGCAAACAGAGCGTGTGGTCATACAGCAATTCATCCCGCGCAAACAGAGCGTGTGGTCATACAGCAACTCATCCCGTGCAAACAGAGCGTGTGGTCATACAGCGACTCATCCCGCGCAAACAGAGCGTGTGGTCATACAGCGACTCATCCCGCGCAAACAGAGCGTGTGGTCATACAGCAACTCATCCCGGGCAAACAGAGCGTGTGGTCATACAGCAACTCATCCCGTGCAAACAGAGCGTGTGGTCATACAGCAACTCATCCCGTGCAAACAGAGCGTGTGGTCATACAGCAACTCATCCCGTGCAAACAGAGCGTGTGGTCATACAGCAACTCATCCCGCGCAAACAGAGCGTGTGGTCATACAGCGACTCATCCCGCGCAAACAGAGCGTGTGGTCATACAGCAATTCATCCCGCGCAAACAGAGCGTGTGGTCATACAGCAACTCATCCCGTGCAAACAGAGCGTGTGGTCATACAGCGACTCATCCCGCGCAAACAGAGCGTGTGGTCATACAGCGACTCATCCCGCGCAAACAGAGCGTGTGGTCATACAGCAACTCATCCCGGGCAAACAGAGCGTGTGGTCATACAGCAACTCATCCCGTGCAAACAGAGCGTGTGGTCATACAGCAATTCATCCCGCGCAAACAGAGCGTGTGGTCATCCAGCAATTCATCCCGCGCAAACAGAGCGTGTGGTCATACAGCAACTCATCCCGCGCAAACAGAGCGTGTGGTCATACAGCAACTCATCCCGTGCAAACAGAGCGTGTGGTCATACAGCAACACATCCCGTGCAAACAGAGCGTGTGGTCATACAGCGACTCATCCCGTGCAAACAGAGCGTGTGGTCATACAGCGACTCATCCCGCGCAAACAGAGCGTGTGGTCATACAGCAATTCATCCCGCGCAAACAGAGCGTGTGGTCATACAGCAACTCATCCCGTGCAAACAGAGCGTGTGGTCATACAGCAATTCATCCCGCGCAAACAGAGCGTGTGGTCATACAGCAACTCATCCCGCGCAAACAGAGCGTGTGGTCATACAGCTATTCATCCCGCGCAAACAGAGCGTGTGGTCATACAGCAACTCATCCCGCGCAAACAGAGCGTGTGGTCATACAGCAACTCATCCCGTGCAAACAGAGCGTGTGGTCATACAGCAACACATCCCGTGCAAACAGAGCGTGTGGTCATACAGCGACTCATCCCGTGCAAACAGAGCGTGTGGTCATACAGCGACTCATCCCGTGCAAACAGAGCGTGTGGTCATACAGCGACTCATCCCGTGCAAACAGAGCGTGTGGTCATACAGCGACTCATCCCGTGCAAACAGAGCGTGTGGTCATACGGCAACTCATCCCGTGCAAACAGAGCGTGTGGTCATACAGCAACTCATCCCGCGCAAACAGAGCGTGTGGTCATACAGCAACTCATCCCGTGCATACAGAGCGTGTGGTCATACAGCAACTCAACCCGCGCAAACAGAGCGTGTGGTCATACAGCAATTCATCCCGCGCAAACAGAGCGTGTGGTCATACAGCAACTCATCCCGTGCAAACAGAGCGTGTGGTCATACAGCAACTCATCCCGTGCAAACAGAGCGTGTGGTCATACAGCAACTCATCCCGTGCAAACAGAGCGTGTGGTCATACAGCAACTCATCCCGTGCAAACAGAGCGTGTGGTCATACAGCAACTCATCCCGTGCAAACAGAGCGTGTGGTCATACAGCAACTCATCCCGCGCAAACAGGGCGTGTGGTCATACAGCAATTCATCCCGCGCAAACAGAGCGTGTGGTCATACAGCAACTCATCCCGTGCAAACAGAGCGTGTGGTCATACAGCAACTCATCCCGTGCAAACAGAGCGTGTGGTCATACAGCAACTCATCCCGTGCAAACAGAGCGTGTGGTCATACAGCAACTCATCCCGTGCAAACAGGGCGTGTGGTCATACAGCAACTCATCCCGTGCAAACAGAGCGTGTGGTCATACAGCAACTCATCCCGCGCAAACAGAGCGTGTGGTCATACAGCAACTCATCCCGTGCAAACAGAGCGTGTGGTCATACAGCAACTCATCCCGTGCAAACAGAGCGTGTGGTCATACAGCAACTCATCCCGCGCAAACAGAGCGTGTGGTCATACAGCAACTCATCCCGGGCAAACAGAGCGTGTGGTCATGCAGCAACTCATCGCGCGCAAACAGTGCGTGTGGTCATACAGCAACTCATCCCGTGCAAACAGAGCGTGTGGTCATACAGCAACTCATCCCGTGCAAACAGAGCGTGTGGTCATACAGCAACTCATCCCTTGCAAACAGAGCGTGTGGTCATACAGCAACTCATCCCACGCAAACAGAGCGTGTGGTCATACAGCAACTCATCCCGTGCATACAGAGCGTGTGGTCATACAGCAACTCATCCCGTGCAAACAGAGCGTGTGGTCATACAGCAACTCATCCCGTGCAAACAGAGCGTGTGGTCATACAGCAACACATCACGTGCAAACAGAGCGTGTGGTCATAGAGCAACTCATCCCTCGCAAACAGAGCGTGTGGTCATACAGCAACTCATCCCGTGCAAACAGAGCGTGTGGTCATACAGCAACTCATCCCGCGCAAACAGAGCGTGTGGTCATACAGCAACTCATCCCGTGCAAACAGAGCGTGTGGTCATACAGCGACTCATCCCGTGCAAACAGAGCGTGTGGTCATAGAGCAACTCATTCCGCGCAAACAGAGCGTGTGGTCATACAGCAACTCATCCCGCGCAAACAGAGCGTGTGGTCATACAGCAACTCATCCCGCGCAAACAGAGCGTGTGGTCATACAGCAACTCATCCCGCCCAAACAGAGCGTGTGGTCATACAGCAACTCATCCCGTGCAAACAGAGCGTGTGGTCATAGAGCAACTCATCCCGTGCAAACAGAGCGTGTGGTCATACAGCAACTCATCCCGTGCAAACAGAGCGTGTGGTCATACAGCAACTCATCCCGTGCAAACAGAGCGTGTGGTCATACACCAACTCATCCCGCGCAAACAGAGCGTGTGGTCATACAGCAACTCATCCCGTGCAAACAGAGCGTGTGGTCATACAGCAACTCATCCCGCGCAAACAGAGCGTGTGGTCATACAGCAACTCATCCCGTGCAAACAGAGCCTGTGGTCATACAGCAACTCATCCCGTGCAAACAGAGCGTGTGGTCATACAGCAACTCATCCCGCGCAAACAGAGCGTGTGGTCATACAGCAACTCATCCCGCGCAAACAGAGCGTGTGGTCATACAGCAACTCATCCCGTGCAAACAGAGCGTGTGGTCATACAGCAACTCATCCCGTGCAAACAGAGCGTGTGGTCATACAGCAACTCATCCCGTGCAAACAGAGCGTGTGGTCATACAGCGACTCATCCCGCGCAAACAGAGCGTGTGGTCATACAGCAACTCATCCCGCGCAAACAGAGCGTGTGGTCATACAGCAACTCATCCCGCGCAAACAGAGCGTGTGGTCATACAGCAACTCATCCCGTGCAAACAGAGCGTGTGGTCATACAGCAATTCATCCCGCGCAAACAGAGCGTGTGGTCATACAGCAACTCATCCCGTGCAAACAGAGCGTGTGGTCATACAGCAACTCATCCCGCGCAAACAGAGCGTGTGGTCATACAGCAACTCATCCCGTGCAAACAGGGCGTGTGGTCATACAGCAATTCATCCCGCGCAAACAGAGCGTGTGGTCATACAGCAACTCATCCCGTGCAAACAGAGCGTGTGGTCATACAGCAACTCATCCCGTGCAAACAGAGCGTGTGGTCATACAGCAACTCATCCCGCGCAAACAGAGCGTGTGGTCATACAGCAACTCATCCCGCGCAAACAGAGCGTGTGGTCATACAGCAACTCATCCCGTGCAAACAGAGCGTGTGGTCATACAGCAACTCATCCCGTGCAAACAGAGCGTGTGGTCATACAGCAACTCATCCCGCGCAAACAGTGCGTGTGGTCATACAGCAACTCATCCCGTGCAAACAGAGCGTGTGGTCATACAGCAACTCATCCCGCGCAAACAGAGCGTGTGGTCATACAGCAACTCATCCCGTGCAAACAGAGCGTGTGGTCATACAGCAACTCATCCCGCGCAAACAGAGCGTGTGGTCATACAGCAACTCATCCCGCGCAAACAGAGCGTGTGGTCATACAGCAACTCATCCCGTGCAAACAGAGCGTGTGGTCATACAGCAACTCATCCCGCGCAAACAGAGCGTGTGGTCAAACAGCAACTCATCCCGTGCAAACAGAGCGTGTGGTCATACAGCAACTCATCCCGCGCAAACAGAGCGTGTGGTCATACAGCAACTCATCCCGCGCAAACAGAGCGTGTGGTCATATAGCAACTCATCCCGTGCAAACAGAGCGTGTGGTCATACAGCAACTCATCCCGCGCAAACAGAGCGTGTGGTCATACAGCAACTCATCCCGTGCAAACAGAGCGTGTGGTCATACAGCAACTCATCCCGCGCAAACAGAGCGTGTGGTCATACAGCAACTCATCCCGCGCAAACAGAGCGTGTGGTCATACAGCGACTCATCCCGTGCAAACAGAGCGTGTGGTCATACAGCAACTCATCCCGCGCAAACAGAGCGTGTGGTCATACAGCAACTCATCCCGGGCAAACAGAGCGTGTGGTCATACAGCAACTCATCCCGCGCAAACAGAGCGTGTGGTCATACAGCAACTCATCCCGCGCAAACAGAGCGTGTGGTCATACAGCAACTCATCCCGTGCAAACAGAGCGTGTGGTCATACAGCAACTCATCCCGCGCAAACAGAGCGTGTGGTCATACAGCAACTCATCCCGCGCAAACAGAGCGTGTGGTCATACAGCAACTCATCCCGTGCATACAGAGCGTGTGGTCATACAGCAACTCATCCCGTGCAAACAGAGCGTGTGGTCATACAGCAACTCATCCCGTGCAAACAGAGCGTGTGGTCATACAGCAACTCATCCCGCGCAAACAGAGCGTGTGGTCATACAGCAACTCATCCCGCGCAAACAGAGCGTGTGGTCATACAGCAACTCATCCCGTGCATACAGAGCGTGTGGTCATATAGCAACTCATCCCGTGCAAACAGAGCGTGTGGTCATACAGCAACTCATCCCGCGCAAACAGAGCGTGTGGTCATACAGCAACTCATCCCGTGCAAACAGAGCGTGTGGTCATACAGCAACTCATCCCGCGCAAACAGAGCGTGTGGTCATACAGCAACTCATCCCGCGCAAACAGAGCGTGTGGTCATACAGCAACTCAACCCGCGCAAACAGAGCGTGTGGTCATACAGCAATTCATCCCGCGCAAACAGAGCGTGTGGTCATACAGCAACTCATCCCGTGCAAACAGAGCGTGTGGTCATACAGCAACTCATCCCGTGCAAACAGAGCGTGTGGTCATACAGCAACTCATCCCGTGCAAACAGAGCGTGTGGTCATACAGCAACTCATCCCGTGCAAACAGAGCGTGTGGTCATACAGCAACTCATCCCGTGCAAACAGAGCGTGTGGTCATACAGCAACTCATCCCGCGCAAACAGGGCGTGTGGTCATACAGCAATTCATCCCGCGCAAACAGAGCGTGTGGTCATACAGCAACTCATCCCGTGCAAACAGAGCGTGTGGTCATACAGCAACTCATCCCGTGCAAACAGAGCGTGTGGTCATACAGCAACTCATCCCGTGCAAACAGAGCGTGTGGTCATACAGCAACTCATCCCGTGCAAACAGGGCGTGTGGTCATACAGCAACTCATCCCGTGCAAACAGAGCGTGTGGTCATACAGCAACTCATCCCGCGCAAACAGAGCGTGTGGTCATACAGCAACTCATCCCGTGCAAACAGAGCGTGTGGTCATACAGCAACTCATCCCGTGCAAACAGAGCGTGTGGTCATACAGCAACTCATCCCGCGCAAACAGAGCGTGTGGTCATACAGCAACTCATCCCGGGCAAACAGAGCGTGTGGTCATGCAGCAACTCATCCCGCGCAAACAGTGCGTGTGGTCATACAGCAACTCATCCCGTGCAAACAGAGCGTGTGGTCATACAGCAACTCATCCCGTGCAAACAGAGCGTGTGGTCATACAGCAACTCATCCCTTGCAAACAGAGCGTGTGGTCATACAGCAACTCATCCCACGCAAACAGAGCGTGTGGTCATACAGCAACTCATCCCGTGCATACAGAGCGTGTGGTCATACAGCAACTCATCCCGTGCAAACAGAGCGTGTGGTCATACAGCAACTCATCCCGTGCAAACAGAGCGTGTGGTCATACAGCAACACATCACGTGCAAACAGAGCGTGTGGTCATAGAGCAACTCATCCCTCGCAAACAGAGCGTGTGGTCATACAGCAACTCATCCCGTGCAAACAGAGCGTGTGGTCATACAGCAACTCATCCCGCGCAAACAGAGCGTGTGGTCATACAGCAACTCATCCCGTGCAAACAGAGCGTGTGGTCATACAGCAACTCATCCCGTGCAAACAGAGCGTGTGGTCATAGAGCAACTCATTCCGCGCAAACAGAGCGTGTGGTCATACAGCAACTCATCCCGCGCAAACAGAGCGTGTGGTCATACAGCAACTCATCCCGCGCAAACAGAGCGTGTGGTCATACAGCAACTCATCCCGCCCAAACAGAGCGTGTGGTCATACAGCAACTCATCCCGTGCAAACAGAGCGTGTGGTCATAGAGCAACTCATCCCGTGCAAACAGAGCGTGTGGTCATACAGCAACTCATCCCGTGCAAACAGAGCGTGTGGTCATACAGCAACTCATCCCGTGCAAACAGAGCGTGTGGTCATACACCAACTCATCCCGCGCAAACAGAGCGTGTGGTCATACAGCAACTCATCCCGTGCAAACAGAGCGTGTGGTCATACAGCAACTCATCCCGCGCAAACAGAGCGTGTGGTCATACAGCAACTCATCCCGTGCAAACAGAGCCTGTGGTCATACAGCAACTCATCCCGTGCAAACAGAGCGTGTGGTCATACAGCAACTCATCCCGCGCAAACAGAGCGTGTGGTCATACAGCAACTCATCCCGCGCAAACAGAGCGTGTGGTCATACAGCAACTCATCCCGTGCAAACAGAGCGTGTGGTCATACAGCAACTCATCCCGTGCAAACAGAGCGTGTGGTCATACAGCAACTCATCCCGTGCAAACAGAGCGTGTGGTCATACAGCGACTCATCCCGCGCAAACAGAGCGTGTGGTCATACAGCAACTCATCCCGCGCAAACAGAGCGTGTGGTCATACAGCAACTCATCCCGCGCAAACAGAGCGTGTGGTCATACAGCAACTCATCCCGTGCAAACAGAGCGTGTGGTCATACAGCAATTCATCCCGCGCAAACAGAGCGTGTGGTCATACAGCAACTCATCCCGTGCAAACAGAGCGTGTGGTCATACAGCAACTCATCCCGCGCAAACAGAGCGTGTGGTCATACAGCAACTCATCCCGTGCAAACAGGGCGTGTGGTCATACAGCAATTCATCCCGCGCAAACAGAGCGTGTGGTCATACAGCAACTCATCCCGTGCAAACAGAGCGTGTGGTCATACAGCAACTCATCCCGTGCAAACAGAGCGTGTGGTCATACAGCAACTCATCCCGCGCAAACAGAGCGTGTGGTCATACAGCAACTCATCCCGCGCAAACAGAGCGTGTGGTCATACAGCAACTCATCCCGTGCAAACAGAGCGTGTGGTCATACAGCAACTCATCCCGTGCAAACAGAGCGTGTGGTCATACAGCAACTCATCCCGCGCAAACAGTGCGTGTGGTCATACAGCAACTCATCCCGTGCAAACAGAGCGTGTGGTCATACAGCAACTCATCCCGCGCAAACAGAGCGTGTGGTCATACAGCAACTCATCCCGTGCAAACAGAGCGTGTGGTCATACAGCAACTCATCCCGCGCAAACAGAGCGTGTGGTCATACAGCAACTCATCCCGCGCAAACAGAGCGTGTGGTCATACAGCAACTCATCCCGTGCAAACAGAGCGTGTGGTCATACAGCAACTCATCCCGCGCAAACAGAGCGTGTGGTCAAACAGCAACTCATCCCGTGCAAACAGAGCGTGTGGTCATACAGCAACTCATCCCGCGCAAACAGAGCGTGTGGTCATACAGCAACTCATCCCGCGCAAACAGAGCGTGTGGTCATATAGCAACTCATCCCGTGCAAACAGAGCGTGTGGTCATACAGCAACTCATCCCGCGCAAACAGAGCGTGTGGTCATACAGCAACTCATCCCGTGCAAACAGAGCGTGTGGTCATACAGCAACTCATCCCGCGCAAACAGAGCGTGTGGTCATACAGCAACTCATCCCGCGCAAACAGAGCGTGTGGTCATACAGCGACTCATCCCGTGCAAACAGAGCGTGTGGTCATACAGCAACTCATCCCGCGCAAACAGAGCGTGTGGTCATACAGCAACTCATCCCGGGCAAACAGAGCGTGTGGTCATACAGCAACTCATCCCGCGCAAACAGAGCGTGTGGTCATACAGCAACTCATCCCGCGCAAACAAAGCGTGTGGTCATACAGCAACTCATCCCGCGCAAACAGAGCGTGCGGTCATACAGCAACTCATCCCGTGCAAACAGAGCGTGTGGTCATACAGCAACTCATCCCGCGCAAACAGAGCGTGTGGTCATACAGCAACTCATCCCGCGCAAACAGAGCGTGTGGTCATACAGCAACTCATCCCGCGCAAACAGAGCGTGTGGTCATACAGCAACTCATCCCGTGCAAACAGAGCGTGTGGTCATACAGCAACTCATCCCGTGCAAACAGAGCGTGTGGTCATACAGCAACTCATTCCGTGCAAACAGAGCGTGTGGTCATACAGCGACTCATCCCGCGCAAACAGAGCGTGTGGTCATACAGCAACTCATCCCGTGCAAACAGAGCGTGTGGTCATACAGCAACTCATCCCGCGCAAACAGAGCGTGTGGTCATACAGCAACTCATCCCGCGCAAACAGAGCGTGTGGTCATACAGCAGCTCATCCCGTGCAAACAGAGCGTGTGGTCATACAGCAACTCATCCCGCGCAAACAGAGCGTGTGGTCATACAGCAACTCATCCCGTGCAAACAGAGCGTGTGGTCATACAGCAATTCATCCCGTGCAAACAGAGCGTGTGGTCATACAGCAACTCATCCCGTGCAAACAGAGCGTGTGGTCATACAGCAACTCATCCCGTGCAAACAGAGCGTGTGGTCATACAGCGACTCATCCCGCGCAAACAGAGCGTGTGGTCATACAGCAATTCATCCCGCGCAAACAGAGCGTGTGGTCATACAGCAACTCATCCCGCGCAAACAGAGCGTGTGGTCATACAGCAATTCATCCCGCGCAAACAGAGCGTGTGGTCATACAGCAACGCATCCCGCGCAAACAGAGCGTGTGGTCATACAGCAACTCATCCCGCGCAAACAGAGCGTGTGGTCATACAGCAACTCATCCCGCGCAAACAGAGCGTGTGGTCATACAGCAACTCATCCCGTGCAAACAGAGCGTGTGGTCATACAGCAACTCATCCCGTGCAAACAGAGCGTGTGGTCATACAGCAACTCATCCCGTGCAAACAGAGCGTGTGGTCATACAGCAACTCATCGCGCGCAAACAGAGCGTGTGGTCATACAGCAACTCATCCCGTGCAAACAGAGCGTGTGGTCATACAGCGACTCATCCCGTGCAAACAGAGCGTGTGGTCATACAGCAACTCATCCCGTGCAAACAGAGCGTGTGGTCATACAGCAACTCATCCCGTGCAAACAGAGCGTGTGGTCATACAGCGACTCATCCCGTGCAAACAGAGCGTGTGGTCATACAGCAACTCATCCCGTGCAAACAGAGCGTGTGGTCATACAGCAACTCATCCCGTGCAAACAGAGCGTGTGGTCATACAGCAACTCATCCCGTGCAAACAGAGCGTGTGGTCATACAGCAACTCATCCCGCGCAAACAGAGCGTGTGGTCATACAGCAACTCATCCCGTGCAAACAGAGCGTGTGGTCATACAGCAACTCATCCCGTGCAAACAGAGCGTGTGGTCATACAGCAACTCATCCCGTGCAAACAGAGCGTGTGGTCATACAGCAACTCATCCCGTGCAAACAGAGCGTGTGGTCATACAGCGACTCATCCCGTGCAAACAGAGCATGTGGTCATACAGCAACTCATCCCGTGCAAACAGAGCGTGTGGTCATACAGCGCCTCATCCCGCGCAAACAGAGCGTGTGGTCATACAGCAATTCATCCCGTGCAAACAGAGCGTGTGGTCATACAGCAACTCATCCCGTGCAAACAGAGCGTGTGGTCATACAGCAATTCATCCCGCGCAAACAGAGCGTGTGGTCATACAGCAACTCATCCCGTGCAAACAGAGCGTGTGGTCATACAGCAACTCATCCCGCGCAAACAGAGCCTGTGGTCATACAGCAACTCATCCCGCGCAAACAGAGCGTGTGGTCATACAGCAACTCATCCCGCGCAAACTGAGCGTGAGCTCATACAGCAACTCATCCCGTGCAAACAGAGCGTGTGGTCATACAGCAACTCATTCCGTGCAAACAGAGCGTGTGGTCATACAGCAATTAATCCCGCGCAAACAGAGCGTGTGGTCATACAGCAACTCATCCCGTGCAAACAGAGCGTGTGGTCATACAGCAACTCATCCCGTGCAAACAGAGCGTGTGGTCATACAGCAACTCGTCCCGTGCAAACAGAGCGTGTGGTCATACAGCAACTCATCCCGTGCAAACAGAGCGTGTGGTCATACAGCAACTCATCCCGTGCAAACAGAGCGTGTGGTCATACAGCAACTCATCCCGTGCAAACAGAGCGTGTGGTCATACAGCAACTCATCCCGCGCAAACAGACCGTGTGGTCATACAGCAACTCATCCCGTGCAAACAGAGCGTGTGGTCATACAGCAACTCATCCCGTGCAAACAGAGCGTGTTGTCATACAGCAACTCATCCCGTGCAAACAGAGCGTGTGGTCATACAGCAACTCATCCCGTGCAAACAGAGTGTGTGGTCATACAGCAACTCATCCCGTGCAAACAGAGCGTGTGGTCATACAGCAACTCATCCCGTGCAAACAGAGCGTGTGGTCATACAGCAACTCATCCCGTGCAAACAGAG
This sequence comes from Arenicola marina, assembly GCA_964019135.1. NCBI lineage: Eukaryota > Metazoa > Annelida > Polychaeta > Arenicolidae > Arenicola > Arenicola marina. Next base: position 16,366,008 of record OZ025265.1, read on the forward strand.
CGTGTGGTCATACAGCAACTCATCCCGTGCAAACAGAGCGTGTTGTCATACAGCAACTCATCCCGTGCAAACAGAGCGTGTGGTCATACAGCGCCTCATCCCGTGCAAACAGAGCGTGTGGTCATACAGCAACTCATCTCGCGCAAACAGAGCGTGTGGTCATACATCAACTCATCCCGTGCAAACAGAGCGTGTGGTCATACAGCAACTCATCCCGTGCAAACAGAGCGTGTGGTCATACAGCAACTCATCTCGCGCAAACAGAGCGTGTGGTCATACATCAACTCATCCCGTGCAAACAGAGCGTGTGGTCATACAGCAACTCATCCCGCGCAAACAGAGCGTGTGGTCATACATCAACTCATCCCGTGCAAACAGAGCGTGTGGTCATACAGCAACTCATCCCGTGCAAACAGAGCGTGTGGTCATACAGCAACTCATCCCGCGCAAACAGAGCGTGTGGTCATACAGCAACTCATCCCGTGCAAACAGAGCGTGTGGTCATACAGCGACTCATCCCTCGCAAACAGAGCGTGTGGTCATACAGCAACTCATCCCGTGCAAACAGAGCGTGTGGTCATACAGCAACTCATCCCGTGCAAACAGAGCGTGTGGTCATACAGCAATTCATCCCGTGCAAACAGAGCGTGTGGTCATACAGCAACTCATCCCGTGCAAACAGAGCGTGTGGTCATACAGCAATTCATCCCGCGCAAACAGAGCGTGTGGTCATACAGCAACTCATCCCGTGCAAACAGAGCGTGTGGTCATACAGCAATTCATCCCGCGCAAACAGAGCGTGTGGTCATACAGCAACTCATCCCGTGCAAACAGAGCGTGTGGTCATACAGCAATTTATCCCGAGCAAACAGAGCGTGTGGTCATACAGCAACTCATCCCGTGCAAACAGAGCGTGTGGTCATACAGCAATTCATCCCGTGCAAACAGAGCGTGTGGTCATACAGCAACTCATCCCGTGCCAACAGAGCGTGTGGTCATACAGCAACTCATCCCGTGCAAACAGATTGTGTGGTCATACAGCAACTCATCCCGTGCAAACAGAGCGTGTGGTCATACAGCTCCTCATCCCTTGCAAACAGAGCGTGTGGTCATACAGCAACTCATCCCGCGCAAACAGAGCGTGTGGTCATACAGCAACTCATCCCGTGCAAACAGAGCGTGTGGTCATACAGCAACTCATCCCGTGCAAACAGAGCGTGTGGTCATACAGCAACTCATCCCGCGCAAACAGAGCGTGTGGTCATACAGCAACTCATCCCGTGCAAACAGAGCGTGTGGTCATACAGCAACTCATCCCGTGCAAACAGAGCGTGTGGTCATACAGCAACTCATCCCGTGCAAACAGAGCGTGTGGTCATACAGCAACTCATCCCGCGCAAACAGAGCGTGTGGTCATACAGCAACTCATCCCGTGCAAACAGAGCGTGTGGTCATACAGCGACTCATCCCGTGCAAACAGAGCGTGTGGTCATACAGCAACTCATCCCGTGCAAACAGAGCGTGTGGTCATACAGCAACTCATCCCGTGCAAACAGAGCGTGTGGTCATACAGCGACTCATCCCGTGCAAACAGAGCGTGTGGTCATACAGCAACTCATCCCGTGCAAACAGAGCGTGTGGTCATACAGCAACTCATCCCGTGCAAACAGAGCGTGTGGTCATACAGCAACTCATCCCGTGCAAACAGAGCGTGTGGTCATACAGCAACTCATCCCGTGCAAACAGAGCGTGTGGTCATACAGCAACTCATCCCGTGCAAACAGAGCGTGTGGTCATACAGCAACTCATCCCGTGCAAACAGAGCGTGTGGTCATACAGCAACTCATCCCGTGCAAACAGAGCGTGTGGTCATACAGCAACTCATCCCGTGCAAACAGAGCGTGTGGTCATACAGCGACTCATCCCGTGCAAACAGAGCATGTGGTCATACAGCAACTCATCCCGTGCAAACAGAGCGTGTGGTCATACAGCGCCTCATCCCGCGCAAACAGAGCGTGTGGTCATACAGCAATTCATCCCGTGCAAACAGAGCGTGTGGTCATACAGCAACTCATCCCGTGCAAACAGAGCGTGTGGTCATACAGCAATTCATCCCGCGCAAACAGAGCGTGTGGTCATACAGCAACTCATCCCGTGCAAACAGAGCGTGTGGTCATACAGCAACTCATCCCGCGCAAACAGAGCCTGTGGTCATACAGCAACTCATCCCGCGCAAACAGAGCGTGTGGTCATACAGCAACTCATCCCGCGCAAACTGAGCGTGAGCTCATACAGCAACTCATCCCGTGCAAACAGAGCGTGTGGTCATACAGCAACTCATTCCGTGCAAACAGAGCGTGTGGTCATACAGCAATTAATCCCGCGCAAACAGAGCGTGTGGTCATACAGCAACTCATCCCGTGCAAACAGAGCGTGTGGTCATACAGCAACTCATCCCGTGCAAACAGAGCGTGTGGTCATACAGCAACTCGTCCCGTGCAAACAGAGCGTGTGGTCATACAGCAACTCATCCCGTGCAAACAGAGCGTGTGGTCATACAGCAACTCATCCCGTGCAAACAGAGCGTGTGGTCATACAGCAACTCATCCCGTGCAAACAGAGCGTGTGGTCATACAGCAACTCATCCCGCGCAAACAGACCGTGTGGTCATACAGCAACTCATCCCGTGCAAACAGAGCGTGTGGTCATACAGCAACTCATCCCGTGCAAACAGAGCGTGTTGTCATACAGCAACTCATCCCGTGCAAACAGAGCGTGTGGTCATACAGCAACTCATCCCGTGCAAACAGAGTGTGTGGTCATACAGCAACTCATCCCGTGCAAACAGAGCGTGTGGTCATACAGCAACTCATCCCGTGCAAACAGAGCGTGTGGTCATACAGCAACTCATCCCGTGCAAACAGAGCGTGTGGTCATACAGCAACTCATCCCGTGCAAACAGAGCGTGTTGTCATACAGCAACTCATCCCGTGCAAACAGAGCGTGTGGTCATACAGCGCCTCATCCCGTGCAAACAGAGCGTGTGGTCATACAGCAACTCATCTCGCGCAAACAGAGCGTGTGGTCATACATCAACTCATCCCGTGCAAACAGAGCGTGTGGTCATACAGCAACTCATCCCGTGCAAACAGAGCGTGTGGTCATACAGCAACTCATCTCGCGCAAACAGAGCGTGTGGTCATACATCAACTCATCCCGTGCAAACAGAGCGTGTGGTCATACAGCAACTCATCCCGCGCAAACAGAGCGTGTGGTCATACATCAACTCATCCCGTGCAAACAGAGCGTGTGGTCATACAGCAACTCATCCCGTGCAAACAGAGCGTGTGGTCATACAGCAACTCATCCCGCGCAAACAGAGCGTGTGGTCATACAGCAACTCATCCCGTGCAAACAGAGCGTGTGGTCATACAGCGACTCATCCCTCGCAAACAGAGCGTGTGGTCATACAGCAACTCATCCCGTGCAAACAGAGCGTGTGGTCATACAGCAACTCATCCCGTGCAAACAGAGCGTGTGGTCATACAGCAATTCATCCCGTGCAAACAGAGCGTTTGGTCATACAGCAACTCATCCCGTGCAAACAGAGCGTGTGGTCATACAGCAATTCATCCCGCGCAAACAGAGCGTGTGGTCATACAGCAACTCATCCCGTGCAAACAGAGCGTGTGGTCATACAGCAATTCATCCCGCGCAAACAGAGCGTGTGGTCATACAGCAACTCATCCCGTGCAAACAGAGCGTGTGGACATACAGCAATTCATCCCGAGCAAACAGAGCGTGTGGTCATACAGCAACTCATCCCGTGCAAACAGAGCGTGTGGTCATACAGCAATTCATCCCGTGCAAACAGAGCGTGTGGTCATACAGCAACTCATCCCGTGCCAACAGAGCGTGTGGTCATACAGCAACTCATCCCGTGCAAACAGATTGTGTGGTCATACAGCAACTCATCCCGTGCAAACAGAGCGTGTGGTCATACAGCTCCTCATCCCTTGCAAACAGAGCGTGTGGTCATACAGCAACTCATCCCGCGCAAACAGAGCGTGTGGTCATACAGCAACTCATCCCGTGCAAACAGAGCGTGTGGTCATACAGCAACTCATCCCGTGCAAACAGAGCGTGTGGTCATACAGCAACTCATCCCGTGCAAACAGAGCGTGTGGTCATACAGCAACTCATCCCGTGCAAACAGAGCGTGTGGTCATACAGCAACTCATCCCGTGCAAACAGAGCGTGTGGTCATACAGCAACTCATCCCGCGCAAACAGAGCGTGTGGTCATACAGCAACTCATCCCGTGCAAACAGAGCGTGTGGTCATACAGCAACTCATCCCGTGCAAACAGAGCGTGGGGTCACACAGCAACTCATCCCGTGCAAACAGAGCGTGTGGTCATACAGCAACTCATCCCGTGCAAACAGTGCGTGTGGTCATACAGCAACTCATCCCGCGCAAACAGAGCGTGTGGTCATACGGCAACTCATCCCGTGCAAACAGAGCGTGTGGTCATACAGCAACTCATCCCGTGCAAACAGAGCGTGTGGTCATACAGCAACTCATCCCGCGCAAACAGAGCGTGTGGTCATACAGCAACTCATCCCGGGCAAACGGAGCGTGTGGTCATACAGCAACTCATCCCGTGCAAACAGAGCGAGTGGTCATACAGCAACTCATCCCGTGCAAACAGAGCGTGTTCTCATACAGCAACTCATTCCGCGCAAACAGAGCGTGTGGTCATACAGCAATTCATCCCGTGCAAACAGAGCGTGTGGTCATACAGCAACTCATTCCGTGCAAACAGAGCGTGTGGTCATACAGCAATTAATCCCGCGCAAACAGAGCGTGTGGTCATACAGCAACTCATCCCGTGCAAACAGAGCGTGTGGTCATACAGCAACTCATCCCGTGCAAACAGAGCGTGTGGTCATACAGCAACTCGTCCCGTGCAAACAGAGCGTGTGGTCATACAGCAACTCATCCCGTGCAAACAGAGCGTGTGGTCATACAGCAACTCATCCCGTGCAAACAGAGCGTGTGGTCATACAGCAACTCATCCCGTGCAAACAGAGCGTGTGGTCATACAGCAACTCATCCCGCGCAAACAGACCGTGTGGTCATACAGCAACTCATCCCGTGCAAACAGAGCGTGTGGTCATACAGCAACTCATCCCGTGCAAACAGAGCGTGTTGTCATACAGCAACTCATCCCGTGCAAACAGAGCGTGTGGTCATACAGCAACTCATCCCGTGCAAACAGAGTGTGTGGTCATACAGCAACTCATCCCGTGCAAACAGAGCGTGTGGTCATACAGCAACTCATCCCGTGCAAACAGAGCGTGTGGTCATACAGCAACTCATCCCGTGCAAACAGAGCGTGTGGTCATACAGCAACTCATCCCGTGCAAACAGAGCGTGTTGTCATACAGCAACTCATCCCGTGCAAACAGAGCGTGTGGTCATACAGCGCCTCATCCCGTGCAAACAGAGCGTGTGGTCATACAGCAACTCATCTCGCGCAAACAGAGCGTGTGGTCATACATCAACTCATCCCGTGCAAACAGAGCGTGTGGTCATACAGCAACTCATCCCGTGCAAACAGAGCGTGTGGTTATACAGCAACTCATCTCGCGCAAACAGAGCGTGTGGTCATACATCAACTCATCCCGTGCAAACAGAGCGTGTGGTCATACAGCAACTCATCCCGCGCAAACAGAGCGTGTGGTCATACATCAACTCATCCCGTGCAAACAGAGCGTGTGGTCATACAGCAACTCATCCCGTGCAAACAGAGCGTGTGGTCATACAGCAACTCATCCCGCGCAAACAGAGCGTGTGGTCATACAGCAACTCATCCCGTGCAAACAGAGCGTGTGGTCATACAGCGACTCATCCCTCGCAAACAGAGCGTGTGGTCATACAGCAACTCATCCCGTGCAAACAGAGCGTGTGGTCATACAGCAACTCATCCCGTGCAAACAGAGCGTGTGGTCATACAGCAATTCATCCCGTGCAAACAGAGCGTGTGGTCATACAGCAACTCATCCCGTGCAAACAGAGCGTGTGGTCATACAGCAATTCATCCCGCGCAAACAGAGCGTGTGGTCATACAGCAACTCATCCCGTGCAAACAGAGCGTGTGGTCATACAGCAATTCATCCCGCGCAAACAGAGCGTGTGGTCATACAGCAACTCATCCCGTGCAAACAGAGCGTGTGGTCATACAGCAATTCATCCCGAGCAAACAGAGCGTGTGGTCATACAGCAACTCATCCCGTGCAAACAGAGCGTGTGGTCATACAGCAATTCATCCCGTGCAAACAGAGCGTGTGGTCATACAGCAACTCATCCCGTGCCAACAGAGCGTGTGGTCATACAGCAACTCATCCCGTGCAAACAGATTGTGTGGTCATACAGCAACTCATCCCGTGCAAACAGAGCGTGTGGTCATACAGCTCCTCATCCCTTGCAAACAGAGCGTGTGGTCATACAGCAACTCATCCCGCGCAAACAGAGCGTGTGGTCATACAGCAACTCATCCCGTGCAAACAGAGCGTGTGGTCATACAGCAACTCATCCCGTGCAAACAGAGCGTGTGGTCATACAGCAACTCATCCCGTGCAAACAGAGCGTGTGGTCATACAGCAACTCATCCCGTGCAAACAGAGCGTGTGGTCATACAGCAACTCATCCCGTGCAAACAGAGCGTGTGGTCATACAGCAACTCATCCCGCGCAAACAGAGCGTGTGGTCATACAGCAACTCATCCCGTGCAAACAGAGCGTGTGGTCATACAGCAACTCATCCCGTGCAAACAGAGCGTGGGGTCACACAGCAACTCATCCCGTGCAAACAGAGCGTGTGGTCATACAGCAACTCATCCCGTGCAAACAGTGCGTGTGGTCATACAGCAACTCATCCCGCGCAAACAGAGCGTGTGGTCATACGGCAACTCATCCCGTGCAAACAGAGCGTGTGGTCATACAGCAACTCATCCCGTGCAAACAGAGCGTGTGGTCATACAGCAACTCATCCCGCGCAAACAGAGCGTGTGGTCATACAGCAACTCATCCCGCGCAAACGGAGCGTGTGGTCATACAGCAACTCATCCCGTGCAAACAGAGCGAGTGGTCATACAGCAACTCATCCCGTGCAAACAGAGCGTGTGGTCATACAGAAACTCATCCCGTGCAAACAGAGCGTATGGTCATACAGCAACTCATCCCGCGCAAACAGAGCGTGTGGTCATACAGCAACTCATCTCGCGCAAACAGAGCGTGTGGTCATACAGCGACTCATCCCGTGCAAACAGAGCGTGTGGTCATACAGCAACTCATCCCGTGCAAACAGAGCGTGTGGTCATACAGCAACTCATCCCGTGCAAACAGAGCGTGTGGTCATACAGCGACTCATCCCGTGCAAACAGAGTGTGTGGTCATACAGCAACTCATCCCGTGCAAACAGAGCGTGTGGTCATACAGCAACTCATCCCGTGCAAACAGAGCGTGTGGTCATACAGCAACTCATCCCGTGCAAACAGAGCGTGTGGTCATACAGCAACTCATCGCGTGCAAACAGAGCGTATGGTCATACAGCAACTCATCCCGCGCAAACAGAGCATGTGGTCATACAGCAACTCATCCCGTGCAAACAGAGCTTGTGGTCATACAGCAACTCATCCCGTGCAAACAGAGCGTGTGGTCATACAGCAACTCATCCCGCGCAAACAGAGCGTGTTCTCATACAGCAACTCATTCCGCGCAAACAGAGCGTGTGGTCATACAGCAACTCATCCCGTGCAAACAGAGCGTGTGGTCATACAGCAACTCATCCCGTGCAAACAGAGCGTGTGGTCATACAGCAACTCATCCCGCTCAAACAGAGCGTGTGGTCATACAGCAACTCATCCCGTGCAAACAGAGCGTGTGGTCATACAGCAACTCATCCCGCGCAAACAGAGCGTGTGGTCATACAGCAACTCATCCCGTGCAAACAGAGCGTGTGGTCATACAGCAACTCATCCCGTGCAAACAGAGCGTGGGGTCACACAGCAACTCATCCCGTGCAAACAGAGCGTGTGGTCATACAGCAACTCATCCCGTGCAAACAGTGCGTGTGGTCATACAGCAACTCATCCCGCGCAAACAGAGCGTGTGGTCATACGGCAACTCATCCCGTGCAAACAGAGCGTGTGGTCATACAGCAACTCATCCCGTGCAAACAGAGCGTGTGGTCATACAGCAACTCATCCCGCGCAAACAGAGCGTGTGGTCATACAGCAACTCATCCCGCGCAAACGGAGCGTGTGGTCATACAGCAACTCATCCCGTGCAAACAGAGCGAGTGGTCATACAGCAACTCATCCCGTGCAAACAGAGCGTGTGGTCATACAGAAACTCATCCCGTGCAAACAGAGCGTATGGTCATACAGCAACTCATCCCGCGCAAACAGAGCGTGTGGTCATACAGCAACTCATCTCGCGCAAACAGAGCGTGTGGTCATACAGCGACTCATCCCGTGCAAACAGAGCGTGTGGTCATACAGCAACTCATCCCGTGCAAACAGAGCGTGTGGTCATACAGCAACTCATCCCGTGCAAACAGAGCGTGTGGTCATACAGCGACTCATCCCGTGCAAACAGAGTGTGTGGTCATACAGCAACTCATCCCGTGCAAACAGAGCGTGTGGTCATACAGCAACTCATCCCGTGCAAACAGAGCGTGTGGTCATACAGCAACTCATCCCGTGCAAACAGAGCGTGTGGTCATACAGCAACTCATCGCGTGCAAACAGAGCGTATGGTCATACAGCAACTCATCCCGCGCAAACAGAGCATGTGGTCATACAGCAACTCATCCCGTGCAAACAGAGCTTGTGGTCATACAGCAACTCATCCCGTGCAAACAGAGCGTGTGGTCATACAGCAACTCATCCCGCGCAAACAGAGCGTGTTCTCATACAGCAACTCATTCCGCGCAAACAGAGCGTGTGGTCATACAGCAACTCATCCCGTGCAAACAGAGCGTGTGGTCATACAGCAACTCATCCCGTGCAAACAGAGCGTGTGGTCATACAGCAACTCATCCCGCTCAAACAGGGCGTGTGGTCATACAGCAACTCATCCCGTGCAAACAGAGCGTGTGGTCATACAGCAACTCATCCCGTGCAAACAGAGCGTGTGGTCATACAGCAATTAATCCCGCGCTAACAGAGCGTGTGGTCATACAGCAATTCATCCCGCGCAAACAGAGCGTGTGGTCATACAGCAACTCATCCCGCGCAAACAGAGCGTGTGGTCATACAGCAATTCATCCCGCGCAAACAGAGCGTGTGGTCATACAGCAACGCATCCCGCGCAAACAGAGCGTGTGGTCATACAGCAACTCATCCCGCGCAAACAGAGCGTGTGGTCATACAGCAACTCATCCCGCGCAAACAGAGCGTGTGGTCATACAGCAACTCATCCCGTGCAAACAGAGCGTGTGGTCATACAGCAACTCATCCCGTGCAAACAGAGCGTGTGGTCATACAGCAACTCATCCCGTGCAAACAGAGCGTGTGGTCATACAGCAACTCATCCCGCGCAAACAGAGCGTGTGGTCATACAGCAACTCATCCCGTGCAAACAGAGCGTGTGGTCATACAGCGACTCATCCCGTGCAAACAGAGCGTGTGGTCATACAGCAACTCATCCCGTGCAAACAGAGCGTGTGGTCATACAGCAACTCATCCCGTGCAAACAGAGCGTGTGGTCATACAGCGACTCATCCCGTGCAAACAGAGCGTGTGGTCATACAGCAACTCATCCCGTGCAAACAGAGCGTGTGGTCATACAGCAACTCATCCCGTGCAAACAGAGCGTGTGGTCATACAGCAACTCATCCCGTGCAAACAGAGCGTGTGGTTATACAGCAACTCATCCCGTGCAAACAGAGCGTGTGGTCATACAGCAACTCATCCCGTGCAAACAGAGCGTGTGGTCATACAGCAACTCATCCCGTGCAAACAGAGCGTGTGGTCATACAGCAACTCATCCCGTGCAAACAGAGCGTGTGGTCATACAGCAACTCATCCCGTGCAAACAGAGCGTGTGGTCATACAGCGACTCATCCCGTGCAAACAGAGCGTGTGGTCATACAGCAACTCATCCCATGAAAACAGAGCTTGTGGTCATACAGCGCCTCATCCCGCGCAAACAGAGCGTGTGGTCATACAGCATTTCATCCCGTGCAAACAGAGCGTGTGGTCATACAGCAACTCATCCCGTGCAAACAGAGCGTGTGGTCATACAGCAATTCATCCCGCGCAAACAGAGCGTGTGGTCATACAGCAACTCATCCCGTGCAAACAGAGCGTGTGGTCATACAGCAACTCATCCCGCGCAAACAGAGCCTGTGGTCATACAGCAACTCATCCCACGCAAACAGAGCGTGTGGTCATACAGCAACTCATCCCGCGCAAACTGAGCGTGAGCTCATACAGCAACTCATCCCGTGCAAACAGAGCGTGTGGTCATACAGCAACTCATCCCGTGCAAACAGAGCGTGTGGTCATACAGCAACTCATCCCTTGCAAACAGAGCGTGTGGTCATACAGCAACTCATCCCGTGCAAACAGAGCGTGTGGTCATACAGCAACTCATCCCGTGCAAACAGAGCGTGTGGTCATACAGCAACTCATCCCGTGCAAACAGAGCGTGTGGTCATACAGCAACTCATCCCGCGCAAACAGAGCGTGTGGTCATACAGCAACTCATCCCGTGCAAACAGAGCGTGTGGTCATACAGCAACTCATCCCGTGCAAACAGAGCGTGTGGTCACACAGCAACTCATCCCGTGCAAACAGAGCGTGTGGTCATACAGCAACTCATCCCGTGCAAACAGTGCGTGTGGTCATACAGCAACTCATCCCGTGCAAACAGAGCGTGTGGTCATACAGCAACTCATCCCGCGCAAACAGAGCTTGTGGTCATACGGCAACTCATCCCGTGCAAACAGAGCGTGTGGTCATACAGCAACTCATCCCGTGCAAACAGAGCGTGTGGTCATACAGCAACTCATCCCGCGCAAACAGAGCGTGTGGTCATAAAGCAACTCATCCCGCGCAAACAGAGCGTGTGGTCATACAGCAACTCATCCCGTGCAAACAGAGCGTGTGGTCATACAGCAACTCATCCCGCGCAAACAGAGCGTGTGGTCATACAGCAACTCATCCCGCGCAAACAGAGCGTGTGGTCATACAGCAACTCATCCCGTGCAAACAGAGCGTGTGGTCATACAGCGACTCATCCCGTGCAAACAGAGCGTGTGGTCTTACAGCAACTCATCCCGTGCAAACATAGCGTGTGGTCATACAGCAACTCATCCCGTGCAAACAGAGCGTGTGGTCATACAGCAACTCATCCCGTGCAAACAGAGCGTGTGGCCATACAGCAACTCATCCCGTGCAAACAGAGCGTGTGGTCATACAGCAACTCATCCCGTGCAAACAGAGCGTGTGGTCATACAGCAACTCATCCCGTGCAAACAGAGCGTGTGGTCATACAGCAACTCATCCCGTGCAAACAGAGCGTGTGGTCATACAGCAACTCATCCCGTGCAAACAGAGCGTGTGGTCATACAGCGACTCATCCCGTGCAAACAGAGCGTGTGGTCATACAGCAACTCATCCCGTGCAAACAGAGCGTGTGGTCATACAGCAACTCATCCCGCGCAAACAGAGCGTGTGGTCATACAGCAACTCATCCCGCGCAAACAGAGCGTGTGGTCATACAGCAACTCATCCCGTGCAAACAGAGCGTGTGGTCATACAGCAACTCATCCCGTGCAAACAGAGCGTGTGGTCATACAGAAACTCATCCCGTGCAAACAGAGCGTGTGGTCATACAGCAACTCATCCCGCGCAAACAGAGCGTGTGGTCATACAGCAACTCATCCCGTGCAAACAGAGCGTGTGGTCATACAGCGACTCATCCCGTGCAAACAGAGCGTGTGGTCACACAGCAACTCATCCCGTGCAAACAGAGCGTGTGGTCATACAGCAACTCATCCCGTGCAAACAGAGCGTGTGGTCATACAGCAACTCATCCCGTGCAAACAGAGCGTGTGGTCATACAGCAACTCATCCCGTGCAAACAGAGCGTGTGGTCATACAGCAACTCATCCCGTGCAAACAGAGCGTGTGGTCATACAGCAACTCATCCCGTGCAAACAGAGCGTGTGGTCATACAGCAACTCATCCCGTGCAAACAGAGCGTGTGGTCATACAGCAACTCATCCCGTGCAAACAGAGCGTGTGGTCATACAGCGACTCATCCCGTGCAAACAGAGCGTGTGGTCATACAGCAACTCATCCCGTGCAAACAGAGCGTGTGGTCATACAGCGCCTCATCCCGCGCAAACAGAGCGTGTGGTCATACAGCAATTCATCCCGTGCAAACAGAGCGTGTGGTCATACAGCAACTCATCCCGTGCAAACAGAGCGTGTGGTCATACAGCAATTCATCCCGCGCAAACAGAGCGTGTGGTCATACAGCAACTCATCCCGTGCAAACAGAGCGTGTGGTCATACAGCAACTCATCCCGCGCAAACAGAGCCTGTGGTCATACAGCAACTCATCCCGCGCAAACAGAGCGTGTGGTCATACAGCAACTCATCCCGTGCAAACAGAGCGTGTGGTCATACAGCTACTCATCCCGTGCAAACAGAGCGTGTGGTCATACAGCAACTCATCCCGCGCAAACAGAGCGTGTGGTCATACAGCAACTCATCCCGCGCAAACAGAGCGTGTGGTCATACAGCAACTCATCCCGCGCAAACAGAGCGTGTGGTCATACAGCAACTCATCCCGCGCAAACAGAGCGTGTGGTCATACAGCAACTCATCCCGCGCAAACAGAGCGTGTGGTCATACAGCAACTCATCCCGTGCAAACAGAGCGTGTGGTCATACAGCAACTCATCCCGTGCAAACAGAGCGTGTGGTCATACAGCAACTCATCCCGCGCAAACAGAGCGTGTGGTCATACAGCAACTCATCCCGTGCAAACAGAGCGTGTGGTCATACAGCAACTCATCCCGCGCAAACAGAGCGTGTGGTCATACAGCAACTCATCCCGCGCAAACAGAGCGTGTGGTCATACAGCAACTCATCCCGCGCAAACAGAGCGTGTGGTCATACAGCAACTCATCCCGTGCAAACAGAGCGTGTGGTCATAGAGCAACTCATCCCGTGCAAACAGAGCGTGTGGTCATACAGCAACGCATCCCGCGCAAACAGAGCGTGTGGTCATACAGCAACTCATCCCGTGCAAACAGAGCGTGTGGTCATACAGCGACTCATCCCGCGCAAACAGAGCGTGTGGTCATACAGCAACTCATCCCGTGCAAACAGAGCGTGTGGTCATACAGCAACTCATCCCGCGCAAACAGAGCGTGTGGTCATACAGAAACTCATCCCGTGCAAACAGAGCGTGTGGTCATACAGCAACTCATCCCGTGGAAACAGGGCGTGTGGTCATACAGCAACTCATCCCGCGCAAACAGAGCGTGTGGTCATACAGCGACTCATCCCGCGCAAACAGAGCGTGTGGTCATACAGCAACTCATCCCGCGCAAACAGAGCGTGTGGTCATACAGCGACTCATCCCGCGCAAACAGAGCGTGTGGTCATACAGCGACTCATCCCGCGCAAACAGAGCGTGTGGTCATACAGCGACTCATCCCGCGCAAACAGAGCGTGTGGTCATACAGCAACTCATCCCGCGCAAACAGAGCGTGTGGTCATACAGCGACTCATCCCGCGCAAACAGAGCGTGTGGTCATACAGCGACTCATCCCGCGCAAACAGAGCGTGTGGTCATACAGCAACTCATCCCGTGCAAACAGAGCGTGTGGTCATACAGCAACTCATCCCGTGCAAACAGAGCGTGTGGTCATAGAGCAACTCATCCCGTGCAAACAGAGCGTGTGGTCATAGAGCAACTCATCCCGTGCAAACAGAGCGTGTGGTCATACAGCAACTCATCCCGTGCAAACAGAGCGTGTGGTCATACAGCAATTCATCCCGCGCAAACAGAGCGTGTGGTCATAGAGCAATTCATCCCGCGCAAACAGAGCGTGTGGTCATACAGCAACTCATCCCGTGCAAACAAAGCGTGTGGTCATAGAGCAACTCATCCCGTGCAAACAGAGCGTGTGGTCATACAGCAACTCATCCCGTGCAAACAGAGCGTGTGGTCATACAGCAACTCATCCCGCGCAAACAGAGCGTGTGGTCATACAGCAACTCATCCCGCGCAAACAGAGCGTGTGGTCATACAGCAACTCATCCCGCGCAAACAGAGCGTGTGGTCATACAGCAATTCATCCCGCGCAAACAGAGCGTGTGGTCATACAGCAACGCATCCCGCGCAAACAGAGCGTGTGGTCATACAGCAACTCATCCCGCGCAAACAGAGCGTGTGGTCATACAGCAACTCATCCCGCGCAAACAGAGCGTGTGGTCATACAGCAACTCATCCCGTGCAAACAGAGCGTGTGGTCATACAGCAACTCGTCCCGTGCAAACAGAGCGTGTGGTCATACAGCAACTCATCCCGTGCAAACAGAGCGTGTGGTCATACAGCAACTCATCCCGCGCAAACAGAGCGTGTGGTCATACAGCAACTCATCCCGTGCAAACAGAGCGTGTGGTCATACAGCGACTCATCCCGTGCAAACAGAGCGTGTGGTCATACAGCAACTCATCCCGTGCAAACAGAGCGTGTGGTCATACAGCAACTCATCCCGTGCAAACAGAGCGTGTGGTCATACAGCGACTCATCCCGTGCAAACAGAGCGTGTGGTCATACAGCAACTCATCCCGTGCAAACAGAGCGTGTGGTCATACAGCAACTCATCCCGTGCAAACAGAGCGTGTGGTCATACAGCAACTCATCCCGTGCAAACAGAGCGTGTGGTCATACAGCAACTCATCCCGTGCAAACAGAGCGTGTGGTCATACAGCAACTTATCCCGTGCAAACAGAGCGTGTGGTCATACAGCAACTCATCCCGTGCAAACAGAGCGTGTGGTCATACAGCAACTCATCCCGTGCAAACAGAGCGTGTGGTCATACAGCAACTCATCCCGTGCAAACAGAGCGTGTGGTGATACAGCGACTCATCCAGTGCAAACAGAGCATGTGGTCATACAGCAACTCATCCCCTGCAAACAGAGCGTGTGGTCATACAGCGCCTCATCCCGCGCAAACAGAGCGTGTGGTCATACAGCAATTCATCCCGTGCAAACAGAGCGTGTGGTCATACAGCAACTCATCCCGTGCAAACAGAGCGTGTGGTCATACAGCAATTCATCCCGCGCAAACAGAGCGTGTGGTCATACAGCAACTCATCCCGTGCAAACAGAGCGTGTGGTCATACAGCAACTCATCCCGCGCAAACAGAGCCTGTGGTCATACAGCAACTCATCCCGCGCAAACAGAGCGTGTGGTCATACAGCAACTCATCCCGCGCAAACTGAGCGTGAGCTCATACAGCAACTCATCCCGCGCAAACAGAGCGTGTGGTCATACAGCAACTCATCCCGTGCAAACAGAGCGTGTGGTCATACAGCAACTCATCCCGCGCAAACAGAGCGTGTGGTCATACAGCAACTCATCCCGTGCAAACAGAGCGTGTGGTCATACAGCAACTCATCCCGTGCAAACAGAGCGTGTGGTCATACAGCAACTCATCCCGTGCAAACAGAGCGTGTGGTCATACAGCAACTCATCCCGTGCAAACAGAGCGTGTGGTCATACAGCAACTCATCCCGTGCAAACAGAGCGTGTGGTCATACAGCAACTCATCCCGTGCAAACAGAGCGTGTGGTCATACAGCAACTCATCCCGCGCAAACAGAGCGTGTGGTCATACAGCAACTCATCCCGCGCAAACAGAGCGTGTGGTCATACAGCAACTCATCCCGTGCAAACAGAGCGTGTGGTCATACAGCAACTCATCCCGTGCAAACAGAGCGTGTGGTCATACAGCAACTCATCCCGTGCAAACAGAGCGTGTGGTCATACAGCAACTCATCCCGCGCAAACAGAGCGTGTGGTCATACAGCAACTCATCCCGTGCAAACAGAGCGTGTGGTCATACAGCGACTCATCCCGTGCAAACAGAGCGTGTGGTCATACAGCAACTCATCCCGTGCAAACAGAGCGTGTGGTCATACAGCAACTCATCCCGTGCAAACAGAGCGTGTGGTCATACAGCGACTCATCCCGTGCAAACAGAGCGTGTGGTCATACAGCAACTCATCCCGTGCAAACAGAGCGTGTGGTCATACAGCAACTCATCCCGTGCAAACAGAGCGTGTGGTCATACAGCAACTCATCCCGTGCAAACAGAGCGTGTGGTCATACAGCAACTCATCCCGTGCAAACAGAGCGTGTGGTCATACAGCAACTCATCCCGTGCAAACAGAGCGTGTGGTCATACAGCAACTCATCCCGTGCAAACAGAGCGTGTGGTCATACAGCAACTCATCCCGTGCAAACAGAGCGTGTGGTTATACAGCAACTCATCCCGTGCAAACAGAGCGTGTGGTGATACAGCGACTCATCCCGTGCAAACAGAGCATGTGGTCATACAGCAACTCATCCCGTGCAAACAGAGCGTGTGGTCATACAGCGCCTCATCCCGCGCAAACAGAGCGTGTGGTCATACAGCAATTCATCCCGTGCAAACAGAGCGTGTGGTCATACAGCAACTCATCCCGTGCAAACAGAGCGTGTGGTCATACAGCAATTCATCCCGCGCAAACAGAGCGTGTGGTCATACAGCAACTCATCCCGTGCAAACAGAGCGTGTGGTCATACAGCAACTCATCCCGCGCAAACAGAGCCTGTGGTCATACAGCAACTCATCCCGCGCAAACAGAGCGTGTGGTCATACAGCAACTCATCCCGCGCAAACTGAGCGTGAGCTCATACAGCAACTCATCCCGCGCAAACAGAGCGTGTGGTCATACAGCAACTCATCCCGTGCAAACAGAGCGTGTGGTCATACAGCAACTCATCCCGCGCAAACAGAGCGTGTGGTCATACAGCAACTCATCCCGTGCAAACAGAGCGTGTGGTCATACAGCAACTCATCCCGTGCAAACAGAGCGTGTGGTCATACAGCAACTCATCCCGTGCAAACAGAGCGTGTGGTCATACAGCAACTCATCCCGTGCAAACAGAGCGTGTGGTCATACAGCAACTCATCCCGTGCAAACAGAGCGTGTGGTCATACAGCAACTCATCCCGTGCAAACAGAGCGTGTGGTCATACAGCAACTCATCCCGCGCAAACAGAGCGTGTGGTCATACAGCAACTCATCCCGTGCAAACAGAGCGTGTGGTCATACAGCAACTCATCCCGTGCAAACAGAGCGTGTTCTCATACAGCAACTCATCCCGCGCAAACAGAGCGTGTGGTCATACAGCAACTCATCCCGTGCAAACAGAGCGTGTGGTCATACAGCAACTCATCCCGCGCAAACAGAGCGTGTGGTCATACAGCAACCCATCCCGTGCAAACAGAGCGTGTGGTCATACAGCAACTCATCCCGCGCAAACAGAGCGTGTGGTCATACAGCAACTCATCCCGTGCAAACAGAGCGTGTGGTCATACAGCAACTCATCCCGTGCAAACAGAGCGTGTGGTCATACAGCAACTCATCCCGCGCAAACAGAGCGTGTGGTCATACAGCAACTCATCCCGCGCAAACAGAGCGTGTTCTCATACAGCAACTCATCCCGCGCAAACAGAGCGTGTGGTCATACAGCAACTTATCCCGCGCAAACAGAGCGTGTGGTCATACAGCAACTCATCTCGCGCAAACAGAGCGTGTGGTCATACAGCAACTCATCCCGTGCAAACAGAGCGTGTGGTCATACAGCAACTCATCCCGCGCAAACAGAGCGTGTGGTCATACAGCTACTCATCCCGTGCAAACAGAGCGTGTGGTCATACAACGACTCATCCCGTGCAAACAGAGCGTGTGGTCATACAGCAACTCATCCCGCGCAAACAGAGCGTGTGGTCATACAGCAACTCATCCCGTGCAAACAGAGCGTGTGGTCATACAGCAACTCATCCCGCGCAAACAGAGCGTGTGGTCATACAGCTACTCATCCCGTGCAAACAGAGCGGGTGGTCATACAGCTACTCATCCCGTGCAAACAGAGCGTGTGGTCATACAGCAACTCATCCCGTGCA
This sequence comes from Arenicola marina, assembly GCA_964019135.1. NCBI lineage: Eukaryota > Metazoa > Annelida > Polychaeta > Arenicolidae > Arenicola > Arenicola marina. The sequence goes on from OZ025265.1 coordinate 16,384,279, forward strand.
AACAGAGCGTGTGGTCATACAGCAACTGATCCCGCGCAAACAGAGCTTGTGGTCATACAGCAACTCATCCCGCGCAAACAGAGCGTGTGGTCATACAGCGACTCATCCCGTGCAAACAGAGCGTGTGGTCATACAGCAACTCATCCCGCGCAAACAGAGCGTGTGGTCATACAGCAACTCATCCCGTGCAAACAGAGCGTGTGGTCATACAGCAATTCATCCCGAGCAAACAGAGCGTGTGGTCATACAGCAACTCATCCCGTGCAAACAGAGCGTGTGGTCATACAGCAATTCATCCCGTGCAAACAGAGCGTGTGGTCATACAGCAACTCATCCCGTGCCAACAGAGCGTGTGGTCATACAGCAACTCATCCCGTGCAAACAGAGCGTGTGGTCATACAGCAACTCATCCCGCGCAAACAGAGCGTGTGGTCATACAGCAACTCATCCCGTGCAAACAGAGCGTGTGGTCATACAGCAACTCATCCCGGGCAAACAGAGCGTGTGGTCATACAGCAACTCATCCCGCGCAAACAGAGCGTGTGGTCATACAGCGACTCATCCCGTGCAAACAGAGCGTGTGGTCATACAGCAACTCATCCCGTGCAAACAGAGCGTGTGGTCATACAGCAACTCATCCCGTGCAAACAGAGCGTGTGGTCATACAGCGACTCATCCCGCACAAACAGAGTGTGTGGTCATACAGCAACTCATCCCGTGCAAACAGAGCGTGTGGTCATACAGCAACTCATCCCGCGCAAACAGAGCGTGTGGTCATACAGCAATTCATCCCGCGCAAACAGAGCGTGTGGTCATACAGCAACTCACCCCGTGCAAACAGAGCGTGTGGTCATACAGCAACTCATCCCGCGCAAACAGAGCGTGTGGTCATACAGCAATTCATCCCGGGCAAATAGAGCGTGTGGTCATACAGCAACTCATCCCGGGCAAACAGAGCGTGTGGTCATACAGCAACTCATCCCGCGCAAACAGAGCGTGTGGTCATACAGCAACTCATCCCGCGCAAACAGAGCGTGTGGTCATACAGCAACTCATCCCGCGCAAACAGAGCGTGTGGTCATACAGCAACTCATCCCGCGCAAACAGAGCGTGTGGTCATACAGCAACTCATCCCGCGCAAACAGAGCGTGTGGTCATACAGCAACTCATCCCGCGCAAACAGAGCGTGTGGTCATACAGCAACTCATCCCGTGCAAACAGTGCGTGTGGTCATACAGCAACTCATCCCGTGCAAACAGAGCGTGTGGTCATACAGCAACTCATCCCGCGCAAACAGAGCGTGTGGTCATACAGCAACTCATCCCGCGCAAACAGAGCGTGTGGTCATACAGCAACTCATCCCGCGCAAACAGAGCGTGTGGTCATACAGCAACTCATCCCGCGCAAACAGAGCGTGTGGTCATACAGCAACTCATCCCGCGCAAACAGAGCGTGTGGTCATACAGCAACTCATCCCGTGCAAACAGAGCGTGTGGTCATAGAGCAACTCATCCCGTGCAAACAGAGCGTGTGGTCATACAGCAACGCATCCCGCGCAAACAGAGCGTGTGGTCATACAGCAACTCATCCCGTGCAAACAGAGCGTGTGGTCATACAGCGACTCATCCCGCGCAAACAGAGCGTGTGGTCATACAGCAACTCATCCCGTGCAAACAGAGCGTGTGGTCATACAGCAACTCATCCCGCGCAAACAGAGCGTGTGGTCATACAGAAACTCATCCCGTGCAAACAGAGCGTGTGGTCATACAGCAACTCATCCCGTGCAAACAGGGCGTGTGGTCATACAGCAACTCATCCCGCGCAAACAGAGCGTGTGGTCATACAGCGACTCATCCCGCGCAAACAGAGCGTGTGGTCATACAGCAACTCATCCCGTGCAAACAGAGCGTGTGGTCATGCAGCGACTCATCCCGCGCAAACAGAGCGTGTGGTCATACAGCGACTCATCCCGCGCAAACAGAGCGTGTGGTCATACAGCGACTCATCCCGCGCAAACAGAGCGTGTGGTCATACAGCTACTCATCCCGCGCAAACAGAGCGTGTGGTCATACAGCGACTCATCCCGCGCAAACAGAGCGTGTGGTCATACAGCGACTCATCCCGTGCAAACAGAGCGTGTGGTCATACAGCAACTCATCCCGTGCAAACAGAGCGTGTGGTCATAGAGCAACTCATCCCGTGCAAACAGAGCGTGTGGTCATAGAGCAACTCATCCCGTGCAAACAGAGCGTGTGGTCATACAGCAACTCATCCCGCGCAAACAGAGCGTGTGGTCATACAGCAATTCATCCCGCGCAAACAGAGCGTGTGGTCATACAGCAATTCATCCCGCGCAAACAGAGCGTGTGGTCATACAGCAACTCATCCCGTGCAAACAAAGCGTGTGGTCATAGAGCAACTCATCCCGTGCAAACAGAGCGTGTGGTCATACAGCAACTCATCCCGTGCAAACAGAGCGTGTGGTCATACAGCAACTCATCCCGCGCAAACAGAGCGTGTGGTCATACAGCAACTCATCCCGCGCAAACAGAGCGTGTGGTCATACAGCAACTCATCCCGTGCAAACAGAGCGTGTGGTCATACAGCAACTCATCCCGCGCAAACAGAGCGTGTGGTCATACAGCCACTCATCCCGCGCAAACAGAGCGTGTTCTCATACAGCAACTCATCCCGTGCAAACAGAGCGTGTGGTCATACAGCAACTCATCCCGCGCAAACAGAGCGTGTGGTCATACAGCAACTCATCCCGCGCAAACAGAGCGTGTTCTCATACAGCAACTCATCTCGTGCAAACAGAGCGTGTGGTCATACAGCAACTCATCCCGCGCAAACAGAGCGTGTGGTCATACAACGACTCATCCCGTGCAAACAGAGCGTGTGGTCATACAGCAACTCATCCCGCGCAAACAGAGCGTGTGGTCATACAGCAACTCATCCCGTGCAAACAGAGCGTGTGGTCATACAGCAACTCATCCCGCGCAAACAGAGCGTGTGGTCATACAGCTACTCATCCCTTGCAAACAGAGCGTGTGGTCATACAGCTACTCATCCCGTGCAAACAGAGCGTGTGGTCATACAGCAACTCATCCCGTGCAAACAGAGCGTGTGGTCATACAGCAACTCATCCCGCGCAAACAGAGCTTGTGGTCATACAGCAACTCATCCCGCGCAAACAGAGCGTGTGGTCATACAGCAACACACCCCGTGCAAACAGAGCGTGTGGTCATACAGCTACTCATCCCGTGCAAACAGAGCGTGTGGTCATACAGCAACTCATCCCGTGCAAACAGAGCGTGTGGTCATACAGCAACTCATCCCGCGCAAACAGAGCGTGTGGTCATACAGCAACTCATCCCGCGAAAACAGGGCGTGTGGTCATACAGCAACTCATCCCGCGCAAACAGAGCGTGTGGTCATACAACGACTCATCCCGTGCAAACAGAGCGTGTGGTCATACAGCAACTCATCCCGTGCAAACAGAGCGTGTGGTCATACAGCAACTTATCCCGCGCAAACAGAGCGTGTGGTCATACAGCAACTCATCCCGCGCAAACAGAGCGTGTTCTCATACAGCAACTCATCCCGCGCAAACAGAGCGTGTGGTCATACAGCAACTCATCGCGTGCAAACAGAGCGTGTGGTCATACAGCAACTCATCCCGCGCGAACAGAGCGTGTGGTCATACAGCAACTCATCCCGTGCAAACAGAGCGGGTGGTCATACAGCAACTCATCCCGCGCGAACAGAGCGTGTGGTCATACAGCAACTCATCCCGTGCAAACAGAGCGTGTGGTCATAGAGCAACTCATCCCGTGCAAACAGAGCGTGTGGTCATACAGCAACTCATCCCGCGCAAACAGAGCGTGTGGTCATACAGCAACTCATCCCGTGCAAACAGAGCGTGTGGTCATACAGCAACTCATCCCGCGCAAACAGAGCGTGTGGTCATACAGCAACTCATCCCGTGCAAACAGAGCGTGTGGTCATACAGCAACTCATCCCGCGCAAACAGAGCGTGTGGTCATACAGCAACTCATCCCGTGCAAACAGAGCGTGTGGTCATACAGCAACTCATCCCGTGCAAACAGAGCGTGTTCTCATACAGCAACTCATCCCGCGCAAACAGAGCGTGTGGTCATACAGCAACTCATCCCGTGCAAACAGAGCGTGTGGTCATACAGCAACTCATCCCGCGCAAACAGAGCGTGTGGTCATACAGCAACTCATCCCGTGCAAACAGAGCGTGTGGTCATACAGCAACTCATCCCGCGCAAACAGAGCGTGTGGTCATACAGCAACTCATCCCGTGCAAACAGAGCGTGTGGTCATACAGCAACTCATCCCGCGCAAACAGAGCGTGTGGTCATACAGCAACTCATCCCGCGCAAACAGAGCGTGTGGTCATACAGCAACTCATCCCGCGCAAACAGAGCGTGTTCTCATACAGCAACTCATCCCGCGCAAACAGAGCGTGTGGTCATACAGCAACTTATCCCGCGCAAACAGAGCGTGTGGTCATACAGCAACTCATCTCGCGCAAACAGAGCGTGTGGTCATACAGCAACTCATCCCGTGCAAACAGAGCGTGTGGTCATACAGCAACTCATCCCGCGCAAACAGAGCGTGTGGTCATACAGCTACTCATCCCGTGCAAACAGAGCGTGTGGTCATACAACGACTCATCCCGTGCAAACAGAGCGTGTGGTCATACAGCAACTCATCCCGCGCAAACAGAGCGTGTGGTCATACAGCAACTCATCCCGTGCAAACAGAGCGTGTGGTCATACAGCAACTCATCCCGCGCAAACAGAGCGTGTGGTCATACAGCTACTCATCCCGTGCAAACAGAGCGGGTGGTCATACAGCTACTCATCCCGTGCAAACAGAGCGTGTGGTCATACAGCAACTCATCCCGTGCAAACAGAGCGTGTGGTCATACAGCAACTGATCCCGCGCAAACAGAGCTTGTGGTCATACAGCAACTCATCCCGCGCAAACAGAGCGTGTGGTCATACAGCGACTCATCCCGTGCAAACAGAGCGTGTGGTCATACAGCAACTCATCCCGCGCAAACAGAGCGTGTGGTCATACAGCAACTCATCCCGTGCAAACAGAGCGTGTGGTCATACAGCAACTCATCCCGCGCAAACAGAGCGTGTGGTCATACAGCAACTCATCCCGTGCAAACAGAGCGTGTGGTCATACAGCAACTCATCCCGCGCAAACAGAGCGTGTGGTCATACAGCAACTCATTCCGCGCAAACAGAGCGTGTGGTCATACAGCAACTCATCCCGTGCAAACAGAGCGTGTGGTCATACAGCAACTCATCCCGCGCAAACAGAGCGTGTGGTCATACAGCAATTCATCCCGGGCAAACAGAGCGTGTGGTCATACAGCAACTCATCCCGGGCAAACAGAGCGTGTGGTCATACAGCAACTCATCCCGGGCAAACAGAGCGTGTGGTCATACAGCAACTCATCCCGTGCAAACAGAGCGTGTGGTCATAGAGCGACTCATCCCGTGCAAACAGAGCGTGTGGTCATACAGCAACTCATCCCGTGCAAACAGAGCGTGTGGTCATACAGCAACTCATCCCGCGCAAACAGAGCGTGTGGTCATACAGCAACTCATCCCGCGCAAACAGAGCGTGTGGTCATACAGCAACTCATCCCGCGCAAACAGAGCGTGTGGTCATACAGCAACTCATCCCGTGCAAACAGAGCGTGTGGTCATACAGCAACTCATCCCGTGCAAACAGAGCGTGTGGTCATACAGCAACTCATCCCGCGCAAACAGAGCGTGTGGTCATACAGCAACTCATCCCGCGCAAACAGAGCGTGTGGTCATACAGCAACTCATCCCGCGCAAACAGAGCGTGTGGTCATACAGCAACTCATCCCGTGCAAACAGAGCGTGTGGTCATACAGCAACTGATCCCGCGCAAACAGAGCGTGTGGTCATACAGCAACACATCCCGTGCAAACAGAGCGTGTGGTCATACAGCAACTCATCCCGTGCAAACAGGGCGTGTGGTCATACAGCAACTCATCCCGTGCAAACAGAGCGTGTGGTCATACAGCAACTCATCCCGCGCAAACAGAGCGTGTGGTCATACAGCAACTCATCCCGCGCAAACAGAGCGTGTGGTCATACAGCAACTCATCCCGTGCAAACAGAGCGTGTGGTCATACAGCAACTCATCCCGCGCAAACAGAGCGTGTGGTCATACAGCAATTCATCCCGGGCAAATAGAGCGTGTGGTCATACAGCAACTCATCCCGGGCAAACAGAGCGTGTGGTCATACAGCAACTCATCCCGCGCAAACAGAGCGTGTCCTCATACAGCAACTCATCCCGTGCAAACAGAGCGTGTGGTCATAGAGCAACTCATCCCGCGCAAACAGAGCGTGTGGTCATACAGCAACTCATCCCGCGCAAGCAGAGCGTGTGGTCATACAGCAACTCATCCCGCGCAAACAGAGCGTGTGGTCATACAGCAACTCATCCCGCGCAAACAGAGCGTGTGGTCATACAGCAACTGATCCCGCGCAAACAGAGCGTGTGGTCATACAGCAACTCATCCCGCGCAAACAGAGCGTGTGGTCATACAGCAACTCATCCCGTGCAAACAGAGCGTGTGGTCATACAGCAACTCATCCCGCGCAAACAGAGCGTGTGGTCATACAGCAATTCATCCCGGGCAAACAGAGCGTGTGGTCATACAGCAACTCATCCCGGGCAAACAGAGCGTGTGGTCATACAGCAACTCATCCCGGGCAAACAGAGCGTGTGGTCATACAGCAACTCATCCCGTGCAAACAGAGCGTGTGGTCATAGAGCGACTCATCCCGTGCAAACAGAGCGTGTGGTCATACAGCAACTCATCCCGTGCAAACAGAGCGTGTGGTCATACAGCAACTCATCCCGCGCAAACAGAGCGTGTGGTCATACAGCAACTCATCCCGCGCAAACAGAGCGTGTGGTCATACAGCAACTCATCCCGCGCAAACAGAGCGTGTGGTCATACAGCAACACATCCCGTGCAAACAGAGCGTGTGGTCATACAGCAACACATCCCGTGCAAACAGAGCGTGTGGTCATACAGCAACTCATCCCGCGCAAACAGAGCGTGTGGTCATACAGCAGCTCATCCCGCGCAAACAGAGCGTGTGGTCATAGAGCAACTCATCCCGCGCAAACAGAGCGTGTGGTCATACAGCAACTCATCCCGTGCAAACAGAGCGTGTGGTCATACAGCAACTCATCCCGCGCAAACAGAGCGTGTGGTCATACAGCAACACATCCCGTGCAAACAGAGCGTGTGGTCATACAGCAACTCATCCCGTGCAAACAGGGCGTGTGGTCATACAGCAACTCATCCCGTGCAAACAGGGCGTGTGGTCATACAGCAACTCATCCCGTGCAAACAAAGCGTGTGGTCATACAGCAACTCATCCCGCGCAAACAGAGCGTGTCCTCATACAGCAACTCATCCCGTGCAAACAGAGCGTGTGGTCATAGAGCAACTCATCCCGCGCAAACAGAGCGTGTGGTCATACAGCAACTCATCCCGCGCAAGCAGAGCGTGTGGTCATACAGCAACTCATCCCGTGCAAACAGAGCGTGTGGTCATAGAGCGACTCATCCCGTGCAAACAGAGCGTGTGGTCATACAGCAACTCATCCCGTGCAAACAGAGCGTGTGGTCATACAGCAACTTATCCCGCGCAAACAGAGCGTGTGGTCATACAGCAACTCATCCCGCGCAAACAGAGCGTGTGGTCATACAGCGACTCATCCCGCGCAAACAGAGCGTGTGGTCTTACAGCGACTCATCCCGCGCAAACAGAGCGTGTGGTCATACAGCAACTCATCCCGCGCAAACAGAGCGTGTGGTCATACAGCGACTCATCCCGCGCAAACAGAGCGTGTGGTCATACAGCGGCTCATCCCGCGCAAACAGAGCGTGTGGTCATAGAGCAACTCATCCCGCGCAAACAGAGCGTGTGGTCATACAGCAACTCATCCCGTGCAAACAGAGCGTGTGGTCATACAGCAACACATCCCGTGCAAACAGAGCGTGTGGTCATACAGCAACTCATCCCGTGCAAACAGGGCGTGTGGTCATACAGCAACTCATCCCGTGCAAACAGAGCGTGTGGTCATACAGCAACTCATCCCGCGCAAACAGAGCGTGTGGTCATACAGCAACTCATCCCGCGCAAACAGAGCGTGTGGTCATACAGCAACTCATCCCGTGCAAACAGAGCGTGTGGTCATACAGCAACTCATCCCGCGCAAACAGAGCGTGTGGTCATACAGCAACTCATCCCGCGCAAACAGAGCGTGTGGTCATACAGCAACTCATCCCGCGCAAACAGAGCGTGTGGTCATACAGCAACTCATCCCGCGCAAACAGAGCGTGTGGTCATACAGCAACTCATTACGCGCAAACAGAGCGTGTCCTCATACAGCAACTCATCCCGTGCAAACAGAGCGTGTGGTCATAGAGCAACTCATCCCGCGCAAACAGAGCGTGTGGTCATACAGCAACTCATCCCGCGCAAACAGAGCGTGTTCTCATACAGCAACTCATCTCGTGCAAACAGAGCGTGTGGTCATACAGCAACTCATCCCGCGCAAACAGAGCGTGTGGTCATACAGCAACTCATCCCGCGCAAACAGAGCGTGTGGTCATACAGCAACTCATCCCGTGCAAACAGAGCGTGTGGTCATACAGCAACTCATCCCGTGCAAACAGAGCGTGTGGTCACACAGCAACTCATCCCGTGCAAACAGAGCGTGTGGTCATACAGCAACTCATCCCGTGCAAACAGTGCGTGTGGTCATACAGCAACTCATCCCGCGCAAACAGAGCGTGTGGTCATACGGCAACTCATCCCGTGCAAACAGAGCGTGTGGTCATACAGCAACTCATCCCGTGCAAACAGAGCGTGTGGTCATACAGCAACTCATCCCGCGCAAACAGAGCGTGTGGTCATACAGCAACTCATCCCGCGCAAACGGAGCGTGTGGTCATACAGCAACTCATCCCGTGCAAACAGAGCGAGTGGTCATACAGCAACTCATCCCGTGCAAACAGAGCGTGTGGTCATACAGAAACTCATCCCGTGCAAACAGAGCGTATGGTCATACAGCAACTCATCCCGCGCAAACAGAGCGTGTGGTCATACAGCAACTCATCTCGCGCAAACAGAGCGTGTGGTCATACAGCGACTCATCCCGTGCAAACAGAGCGTGTGGTCATACAGCAACTCATCCCGTGCAAACAGAGCGTGTGGTCATACAGCAACTCATCCCGTGCAAACAGAGCGTGTGGTCATACAGCGACTCATCCCGCACAAACAGAGTGTGTGGTCATACAGCAACTCATCCCGTGCAAACAGAGCGTGTGGTCATACAGCAACTCATCCCGTGCAAACAGAGCGTGTGGTCATACAGCAACTCATCCCGTGCAAACAGAGCGTGCGGTCATACAGCAACTCATCCCGTGCAAACAGAGCGTGTGGTCATACAGCAACTCATCCCGCGCAAACAGAGCGTGTGGTCATACAGCAACTCATCCCGTGCAAACAGAGCTTGTGGTCATACAGCAACTCATCCCGTGCAAACAGAGCGTGTGGTCATACAGCAACTCATCCCGCGCAAACAGAGCGTGTTCTCATACAGCAACTCATTCCGCGCAAACAGAGCGTGTGGTCATACAGCAACTCATCCCGTGCAAACAGAGCGTGTGGTCATACAGCAACTCATCCCGTGCAAACAGAGCGTGTGGTCATACAGCAACTCATCCCGCTCAAACAGAGCGTGTGGTCATACAGCAACTCATCCCGTGCAAACAGAGCGTGTGGTCATACAGCAACTCATCCCGTGCAAACAGAGCGTGTGGTCATACAGCAATTCATCCCGCGCAAACAGAGCGTGTGGTCATACAGCAACTCATCCCGCGCAAACAGAGCGTGTGGTCATACAGCAATTCATCCCGCGCAAACAGAGCGTGTGGTCATACAGCAACGCATCCCGCGCAAACAGAGCGTGTGGTCATACAGCAACTCATCCCGCGCAAACAGAGCGTGTGGTCATACAGCAACTCATCCCGCGCAAACAGAGCGTGTGGTCATACAGCAACTCATCCCGTGCAAACAGAGCGTGTGGTCATACAGCAACTCATCCCGTGCAAACAGAGCGTGTGGTCATACAGCAACTCATCCCGTGCAAACAGAGCGTGTGGTCATACAGCAACTCATCCCGCGCAAACAGAGCGTGTGGTCATACAGCAACTCATCCCGTGCAAACAGAGCGTGTGGTCATACAGCGACTCATCCCGTGCAAACAGAGCGTGTGGTCATACAGCAACTCATCCCGTGCAAACAGAGCGTGTGGTCATACAGCAACTCATCCCGTGCAAACAGAGCGTGTGGTCATACAGCGACTCATCCCGTGCAAACAGAGCGTGTGGTCATACAGCAACTCATCCCGTGCAAACAGAGCGTGTGGTCATACAGCAACTCATCCCGTGCAAACAGAGCGTGTGGTCATACAGCAACTCATCCCGTGCAAACAGAGCGTGTGGTTATACAGCAACTCATCCCGTGCAAACAGAGCGTGTGGTCATACAGCAACTCATCCCGTGCAAACAGAGCGTGTGGTCATACAGCAACTCATCCCGTGCAAACAGAGCGTGTGGTCATACAGCAACTCATCCCGTGCAAACAGAGCGTGTGGTCATACAGCAACTCATCCCGTGCAAACAGAGCGTGTGGTCATACAGCGACTCATCCCGTGCAAACAGAGCGTGTGGTCATACAGCAACTCATCCTGTGAAAACAGAGCTTGTGGTCATACAGCGCCTCATCCCGCGCAAACAGAGCGTGTGGTCATACAGCATTTCATCCCGTGCAAACAGAGCGTGTGGTCATACAGCAACTCATCCCGTGCAAACAGAGCGTGTGGTCATACAGCAATTCATCCCGCGCAAACAGAGCGTGTGGTCATACAGCAACTCATCCCGTGCAAACAGAGCGTGTGGTCATACAGCAACTCATCCCGCGCAAACAGAGCCTGTGGTCATACAGCAACTCATCCCACGCAAACAGAGCGTGTGGTCATACAGCAACTCATCCCGCGCAAACTGAGCGTGAGCTCATACAGCAACTCATCCCGTGCAAACAGAGCGTGTGGTCATACAGCAACTCATCCCGTGCAAACAGAGCGTGTGGTCATACAGCAACTCATCCCTTGCAAACAGAGCGTGTGGTCATACAGCAACTCATCCCGTGCAAACAGAGCGTGTGGTCATACAGCAACTCATCCCGTGCAAACAGAGCGTGTGGTCATACAGCAACTCATCCCGTGCAAACAGAGCGTGTGGTCATACAGCAACTCATCCCGCGCAAACAGAGCGTGTGGTCATACAGCAACTCATCCCGTGCAAACAGAGCGTGTGGTCATACAGCAACTCATCCCGTGCAAACAGAGCGTGTGGTCACACAGCAACTCATCCCGTGCAAACAGAGCGTGTGGTCATACAGCAACTCATCCCGTGCAAACAGTGCGTGTGGTCATACAGCAACTCATCCCGCGCAAACAGAGCTTGTGGTCATACGGCAACTCATCCCGTGCAAACAGAGCGTGTGGTCATACAGCAACTCATCCCGTGCAAACAGAGCGTGTGGTCATACAGCAACTCATCCCGCGCAAACAGAGCGTGTGGTCATACAGCAACTCATCCCGCGCAAACAGAGCGTGTGGTCATACAGCAACTCATCCCGTGCAAACAGAGCGTGTGGTCATACAGCAACTCATCCCGTGCAAACAGAGCGTGTGGTCATACAGCAACTCATCCCGCGCAAACAGAGCGTGTGGTCATACAGCAACTCATCCCGTGCAAACAGAGCGTGTGGTCATACAGCGACTCATCCCGTGCAAACAGAGCCTGTGGTCTTACAGCAACTCATCCCGTGCAAACATAGCGTGTGGTCATACAGCAACTCATCCCGTGCAAACAGAGCGTGTGGTCATACAGCAACTCATCCCGTGCAAACAGAGCGTGTGGTCATACAGCAACTCATCCCGTGCAAACAGAGCGTGTGGTCATACAGCAACTCATCCCGTGCAAACAGAGCGTGTGGTCATACAGCAACTCATCCCGTGCAAACAGAGCGTGTGGTCATACAGCGACTCATCCCGTGCAAACAGAGCGTGTGGTCATACAGCAACTCATCCCGTGCAAACAGAGCGTGTGGTCATACAGCAACTCATCCCGCGCAAACAGAGCGTGTGGTCATACAGCAACTCATCCCGTGCAAACAGAGCGTGTGGTCATACAGCAACTCATCCCGTGCAAACAGAGCGTGTGGTCATACAGAAACTCATCCCGTGCAAACAGAGCGTGTGGTCATACAGCAACTCATCCCGCGCAAACAGAGCGTGTGGTCATACAGCAACTCATCCCGTGCAAACAGAGGGTGTGGTCATACAGCGACTCATCCCGTGCAAACAGAGCGTGTGGTCACACAGCAACTCATCCCGTGCAAACAGAGCGTGTGGTCATACAGCAACTCATCCCGTGCAAACAGAGCGTGTGGTCATACAGCAACTCATCCCGTGCAAACAGAGCGTGTGGTCATACAGCAACTCATCCCGTGCAAACAGAGCGTGTGGTCATACAGCAACTCATCCCGTGCAAACAGAGCGTGTGGTCATACAGCAACTCATCCCGTGCAAACAGAGCGTGTGGTCATACAGCAACTCATCCCGTGCAAACAGAGCGTGCGGTCATACAGCAACTCATCCCGTGCAAACAGAGCGTGTGGTCATACAGCGACTCATCCCGTGCAAACAGAGCGTGTGGTCATACAGCAACTCATCCCGTGCAAACAGAGCGTGTGGTCATACAGCGCCTCATCCCGCGCAAACAGAGCGTGTGGTCATACAGCAATTCATCCCGTGCAAACAGAGCGTGTGGTCATACAGCAACTCATCCCGTGCAAACAGAGCGTGTGGTCATACAGCAATTCATCCCGCGCAAACAGAGCGTGTGGTCATACAGCAACTCATCCCGTGCAAACAGAGCGTGTGGTCATACAGCAACTCATCCCGCGCAAACAGAGCCTGTGGTCATACAGCAACTCATCCCGCGCAAACAGAGCGTGTGGTCATACAGCAACTCATCCCGTGCAAACAGAGCGTGTGGTCATACAGCTACTCATCCCGTGCAAACAGAGCGTGTGGTCATACAGCAACTCATCCCGCACAAACAGAGCGTGTGGTCATACAGCAACTCATCCCGCGCAAACAGAGCGTGTGGTCATACAGCAACTCATCCCGCGCAAACAGAGCGTGTGGTCATACAGCAACTCATCCCGCGCAAACAGAGCGTGTGGTCATACAGCAACTCATCCCGCGCAAACAGAGCGTGTGGTCATACAGCAACTCATCCCGCGCAAACAGAGCGTGTGGTCATACAGCAACTCATCCCGTGCAAACAGAGCGTGTGGTCATACAGCAACTCATCCCGGGCAAACAGAGCGTGTGGTCATACAGCAACTCATCCCGCGCAAACAGAGCGTGTGGTCATACAGCAACTCATCCCGTGCAAACAGAGCGTGTGGTCATACAGCAACTCATCCCGCGCAAACAGAGCGTGTGGTCATACAGCAACTCATCCCGCGCAAACAGAGCGTGTGGTCATACAGCAACTCATCCCGCGCAAACAGAGCGTGTGGTCATACAGCAACTCATCCCGTGCAAACAGAGCGTGTGGTCATAGAGCAACTCATCCCGTGCAAACAGAGCGTGTGGTCATACAGCAACGCATCCCGCGCAAACAGAGCGTGTGGTCATACAGCAACTCATCCCGTGCAAACAGAGCGTGTGGTCATACAGCGACTCATCCCGCGCAAACAGAGCGTGTGGTCATACAGCAACTCATCCCGTGCAAACAGAGCGTGTGGTCATACAGCAACTCATCCCGCGCAAACAGAGCGTGTGGTCATACAGAAACTCATCCCGTGCAAACAGAGCGTGTGGTCATACAGCAACTCATCCCGTGCAAACAGGGCGTGTGGTCATACAGCAACTCATCCCGCGCAAACAGAGCGTGTGGTCATACAGCGACTCATCCCGCGCAAACAGAGCGTGTGGTCATACAGCAACTCATCCCGCGCAAACAGAGCGTGTGGTCATACAGCGACTCATCCCGCGCAAACAGAGCGTGTGGTCATACAGCGACTCATCCCGCGCAAACAGAGCGTGTGGTCTTACAGCGACTCATCCCGCGCAAACAGAGCGTGTGGTCATACAGCAACTCATCCCGCGCAAACAGAGCGTGTGGTCATACAGCGACTCATCCCGCGCAAACAGAGCGTGTGGTCATACAGCGACTCATCCCGCGCAAACAGAGCGTGTGGTCATACAGCAACTCATCCCGTGCAAACAGAGCGTGTGGTCATACAGCAACTCATCCCGTGCAAACAGAGCGTGTGGTCATAGAGCAACTCATCCCGTGCAAACAGAGCGTGTGGTCATAGAGCAACTCATCCCGTGCAAACAGAGCGTGTGGTCATACAGCAACTCATCCCGTGCAAACAGAGCGTGTGGTCATACAGCAATTCATCCCGCGCAAACAGAGCGTGTGGTCATAGAGCAATTCATCCCGCGCAAACAGAGCGTGTGGTCATACAGCAACTCATCCCGTGCAAACAAAGCGTGTGGTCATAGAGCAACTCATCCCGTGCAAACAGAGCGTGTGGTCATACAGCAACTCATCCCGCGCAAACAGAGGGTGTGGTCATACAGCAACTCATCCCGTGCAAACAGAGCGTGTGGTCATACAGCAACTCATCCCGTGCAAACAGAGCGTGTGGTCATACAGCGACTCATCCCGTGCAAACAGAGCGTGTGGTCACACAGCAACTCATCCCGTGCAAACAGAGCGTGTGGTCATACAGCAACTCATCCCGTGCAAACAGAGCGTGTGGTCATACAGCAACTCATCCCGTGCAAACAGAGCGTGTGGTCATACAGCAACTCATCTCGTGCAAACAGAGCGTGTGGTCATACAGCAACTCATCCCGTGCAAACAGAGCGTGTGGTCATACAGCAACTCATCCCGTGCAAACAGAGCGTGTGGTCATACAGCAACTCATCCCGTGCAAACAGAGCGTGTGGTCATACAGCAACTCATCCCCTGCAAACAGAGCGTGTGGTCATACAGCGACTCATCCCGTGCAAACAGAGCGTGTGGTCATACAGCAACTCATCCCGTGCAAACAGAGCGTGTGGTCATACAGCGCCTCATCCCGCGCAAACAGAGCGTGTGGTCATACAGCAATTCATCCCGTGCAAACAGAGCGTGTGGTCATACAGCAACTCATCCCGTGCAAACAGAGCGTGTGGTCATACAGCAATTCATCCCGCGCAAACAGAGCGTGTGGTCATACAGCAACTCATCCCGTGCAAACAGAGCGTGTGGTCATACAGCAACTCATCCCGCGCAAACAGAGCCTGTGGTCATACAGCAACTCATCCCGCGCAAACAGAGCGTGTGGTCATACAGCAACTCATCCCGTGCAAACAGAGCGTGTGGTCATACAGCTACTCATCCCGTGCAAACAGAGCGTGTGGTCATACAGCAACTCATCCCGCACAAACAGAGCGTGTGGTCATACAGCAACTCATCCCGCGCAAACAGAGCGTGTGGTCATACAGCAACTCATCCCGCGCAAACAGAGCGTGTGGTCATACAGCAACTCATCCCGCGCAAACAGAGCGTGTGGTCATACAGCAACTCATCCCGCGCAAACAGAGCGTGTGGTCATACAGCAACTCATCCCGCGCAAACAGAGCGTGTGGTCATACAGCAACTCATCCCGTGCAAACAGAGCGTGTGGTCATACAGCAACTCATCCCGTGCAAACAGAGCGTGTGGTCATACAGCAACTCATCCCGCGCAAACAGAGCGTGTGGTCATACAGCAACTCATCCCGTGCAAACAGAGCGTGTGGTCATACAGCAACTCATCCCGCGCAAACAGAGCGTGTGGTCATACAGCAACTCATCCCGCGCAAACAGAGCGTGTGGTCATACAGCAACTCATCCCGCGCAAACAGAGCGTGTGGTCATACAGCAACTCATCCCGTGCAAACAGAGCGTGTGGTCATAGAGCAACTCATCCCGTGCAAACAGAGCGTGTGGTCATACAGCAACGCATCCCGCGCAAACAGAGCGTGTGGTCATACAGCAACTCATCCCGTGCAAACAGAGCGTGTGGTCATACAGCGACTCATCCCGCGCAAACAGAGCGTGTGGTCATACAGCAACTCATCCCGTGCAAACAGAGCGTGTGGTCATACAGCAACTCATCCCGCGCAAACAGAGCGTGTGGTCATACAGAAACTCATCCCGTGCAAACAGAGCGTGTGGTCATACAGCAACTCATCCCGTGCAAACAGGGCGTGTGGTCATACAGCAACTCATCCCGCGCAAACAGAGCGTGTGGTCATACAGCGACTCATCCCGCGCAAACAGAGCGTGTGGTCATACAGCAACTCATCCCGCGCAAACAGAGCGTGTGGTCATACAGCGACTCATCCCGCGCAAACAGAGCGTGTGGTCATACAGCGACTCATCCCACGCAAACAGAGCGTGTGGTCTTACAGCGACTCATCCCGCGCAAACAGAGCGTGTGGTCATACAGCAACTCATCCCGCGCAAACAGAGCGTGTGGTCATACAGCGACTCATCCCGCGCAAACAGAGCGTGTGGTCATACAGCGACTCATCCCGCGCAAACAGAGCGTGTGGTCATACAGCAACTCATCCCGTGCAAACAGAGCGTGTGGTCATACAGCAACTCATCCCGTGCAAACAGAGCGTGTGGTCATAGAGCAACTCATCCCGTGCAAACAGAGCGTGTGGTCATAGAGCAACTCATCCCGTGCAAACAGAGCGTGTGGTCATACAGCAACTCATCCCGTGCAAACAGAGCGTGTGGTCATACAGCAATTCATCCCGCGCAAACAGAGCGTGTGGTCATAGAGCAATTCATCCCGCGCAAACAGAGCGTGTGGTCATACAGCAACTCATCCCGTGCAAACAAAGCGTGTGGTCATAGAGCAACTCATCCCGTGCAAACAGAGCGTGTGGTCATACAGCAACTCATCCCGTGCAAACAGAGCGTGTGGTCATACAGCAACTCATCCCGCGCAAACAGAGCGTGTGGTCATACAGCAACTCATCCCGCGCAAACAGAGCGTGTGGTCATACAGCAACTCATCCCGTGCAAACAGAGCGTGTGGTCATACAGCAACTCATCCCGCGCAAACAGAGCGTGTGGTCATACAGCAACTCATCCCGCGCAAACAGAGCGTGTTCTCATACAGCAACTCATCCCGTGCAAACAGAGCGTGTGGTCATACAGCAACTCATCCCGCGCAAACAGAGCGTGTTCTCATACAGCAACTCATCTCGTGCAAACAGAGCGAGTGGTCATACAGCAACTCATCCCGCGCAAACAGAGCGTGTGGTCATACAACGACTCATCCCGTGCAAACAGAGCGTGTGGTCATACAGCAACTCATCCCGCGCAAACAGAGCGTGTGGTCATACAGCAACTCATCCCGTGCAAACAGAGCGTGTGGTCATACAGCAACTCATCCCGCGCAAACAGAGCGTGTGGTCATACAGCTACTCATCCCTTGCAAACAGAGCGTGTGGTCATACAGCTACTCATCCCGTGCAAACAGAGCGTGTGGTCATACAGCAACTCATCCCGTGCAAACAGAGCGTGTGGTCATACAGCAACTCATCCCGCGCAAACAGAGCTTGTGGTCATACAGCAACTCATCCCGCGCAAACAGAGCGTGTGGTCATACAGCAACACACCCCGTGCAAACAGAGCGTGTGGTCATACAGCTACTCATCCCGTGCAAACAGAGCGTGTGGTCATACAGCAACTCATCCCGTGCAAACAGAGCGTGTGGTCATACAGCAACTCATCCCGCGCAAACAGAGCGTGTGGTCATACAGCAACTCATCCCGCGAAAACATGGCGTGTGGTCATACAGCAACTCATCCCGCGCAAACAGAGCGTGTGGTCATACAACGACTCATCCCGTGCAAACAGAGCGTGTGGTCATACAGCAACTCATCCCGTGCAAACAGAGCGTGTGGTCATACAGCAACTTATCCCGCGCAAACAGAGCGTGTGGTCATACAGCAACTCATCCCGCGCGAACAGAGCGTGTTCTCATACAGCAACTCATCCCGCGCAAACAGAGCGTGTGGTCATACAGCAACTCATCCCGTGCAAACAGAGCGTGTGGTCATACAGCAACTCATCCCGCGCAAACAGAGCGTGTGGTCATACAGCAACTCATCCCGTGCAAACAGAGCGGGTGGTCATACAGCAACTCATCCCGCGCGAACAGAGCGTGTGGTCATACAGCAACTCATCCCGTGCAAACAGAGCGTGTGGTCATAGAGCAACTCATCCCGTGCAAACAGAGCGTGTGGTCATACAGCAACTCATCCCGCGCAAACAGAGCGTGTGGTCATACAGCAACTCATCCCGTGCAAACAGAGCGTGTGGCCATACAGCAACTCATCCCGCGCAAACAGAGCGTGTGGTCATACAGCAACTCATCCCGTGCAAACAGAGCGTGTGGTCATACAGCAACTCATCCCGTGCAAACAGAGCGTGTTCTCATACAGCAACTCATCCCGCGCAAACAGAGCGTGTGGTCATACAGCAACTCATCCCGTGCAAACAGAGCGTGTGGTCATACAGCAACTCATCCCG
This sequence comes from Arenicola marina, assembly GCA_964019135.1. Classification (NCBI taxonomy): domain Eukaryota; kingdom Metazoa; phylum Annelida; class Polychaeta; family Arenicolidae; genus Arenicola; species Arenicola marina. The sequence goes on from OZ025265.1 coordinate 16,403,123, forward strand.
CGCAAACAGAGCGTGTGGTCATACAGCAACCCATCCCGTGCAAACAGAGCGTGTGGTCATACAGCAACTCATCCCGCGCAAACAGAGCGTGTGGTCATACAGCAACTCATCCCGTGCAAACAGAGCGTGTGGTCATACAGCAACTCATCCCGTGCAAACAGAGCGTGTGGTCATACAGCAACTCATCCCGCGCAAACAGAGCGTGTGGTCATACAGCAACTCATCCCGCGCAAACAGAGCGTGTTCTCATACAGCAACTCATCCCGCGCAAACAGAGCGTGTGGTCATACAGCAACTTATCCCGCGCAAACAGAGCGTGTGGTCATACAGCAACTCATCTCGCGCAAACAGAGCGTGTGGTCATACAGCAACTCATCCCGTGCAAACAGAGCGTGTGGTCATACAGCAACTCATCCCGCGCAAACAGAGCGTGTGGTCATACAGCTACTCATCCCGTGCAAACAGAGCGTGTGGTCATACAACGACTCATCCCGTGCAAACAGAGCGTGTGGTCATACAGCAACTCATCCCGCGCAAACAGAGCGTGTGGTCATACAGCAACTCATCCCGTGCAAACAGAGCGTGTGGTCATACAGCAACTCATCCCGCGCAAACAGAGCGTGTGGTCATACAGCTACTCATCCCGTGCAAACAGAGCGGGTGGTCATACAGCTACTCATCCCGTGCAAACAGAGCGTGTGGTCATACAGCAACTCATCCCGTGCAAACAGAGCGTGTTGTCATACAGCAACTGATCCCGCGCAAACAGAGCTTGTGGTCATACAGCAACTCATCCCGCGCAAACAGAGCGTGTGGTCATACAGCGACTCATCCCGTGCAAACAGAGCGTGTGGTCATACAGCAACTCATCCCGCGCAAACAGAGCGTGTGGTCATACAGCAACTCATCCCGTGCAAACAGAGCGTGTGGTCATACAGCAATTCATCCCGCGCAAACAGAGCGTGTGGTCATACAGCAACTCATCCCGTGCAAACAGAGCGTGTGGTCATACAGCAACTCATCCCGCGCAAACAGAGCGTGCGGTCATACAGCAACTCATTCCGCGCAAACAGAGCGTGTGGTCATACAGCAACTCATCCCGTGCAAACAGAGCGTGTGGTCATACAGCAACTCATCCCGCGCAAACAGAGCGTGTGGTCATACAGCAATTCATCCCGGGCAAACAGAGCGTGTGGTCATACAGCAACTCATCCCGGGCAAACAGAGCGTGTGGTCATACAGCAACTCATCCCGGGCAAACAGAGCGTGTGGTCATACAGCAACTCATCCCGTGCAAACAGAGCGTGTGGTCATAAAGCGACTCATCCCGTGCAAACAGAGCGTGTGGTCATACAGCAACTCATCCCGTGCAAACAGAGCGTGTGGTCATACAGCAACTCATCCCGCGCAAACAGAGCGTGTGGTCATACAGCAACTCATCCCGCGCAAACAGAGCGTGTGGTCATACAGCAACTCATCCCGCGCAAACAGAGCGTGTGGTCATACAGCAACTCATCCCGTGCAAACAGAGCGTGTGGTCATACAGCAACTCATCCCGTGCAAACAGAGCGTGTGGTCATACAGCAACTCATCCCGCGCAAACAGAGCGTGTGGTCATACAGCAACTCATCCCGCGCAAACAGAGCGTGTGGTCATACAGCAACTCATCCCGCGCAAACAGAGCGTGTGGTCATACAGCAACTCATCCCGTGCAAACAGAGCGTGTGGTCATACAGCAACTGATCCCGCGCAAACAGAGCGTGTGGTCATACAGCAACACATCCCGTGCAAACAGAGCGTGTGGTCATACAGCAACTCATCCCGTGCAAACAGGGCGTGTGGTCACACAGCAACTCATCCCGTGCAAACAGAGCGTGTGGTCATACAGCAACTCATCCCGCGCAAACAGAGCGTGTGGTCATACAGCAATTCATCCCGCGCAAACAGAGCGTGTGGTCATACAGCAACTCACCCCGAGCAAACAGAGCGTGTGGTCATACAGCAACTCATCCCGCGCAAACAGAGCGTGTGGTCATACAGCAATTCATCCCGGGCAAATAGAGCGTGTGGTCATACAGCAACTCATCCCGGGCAAACAGAGCGTGTGGTCATACAGCAACTCATCCCGCGCAAACAGAGCGTGTGGTCATACAGCAACTCATCCCGCGCAAACAGAGCGTGTGGTCATACAGCAACTCATCCCGCGCAAACAGAGCGTGTGGTCATACAGCAACTCATCCCGCGCAAACAGAGCGTGTGGTCATACAGCAACTCATCCCGCGCAAACAGAGCGTGTGGTCATACAGCAACTCATCCCGCGCAAACAGAGCGTGTGGTCATACAGCAACTCATCCCGTGCAAACAGTGCGTGTGGTCATACAGCAACTCATCCCGTGCAAACAGAGCGTGTGGTCATACAGCAACTCATCCCGCGCAAACAGAGCGTGTGGTCATACAGCAACTCATCCCGTGCAAACAGAGCGTGTGGTCATACAGCAACTCATCCCGCGCAAACAGAGCGTGTGGTCATACAGCAACTCATCCCGCGCAAACAGAGCGTGTGGTCATACAGCAACTCATCCCGCGCAAACAGAGCGTGTGGTCATACAGCAACTCATCCCGTGCAAACAGAGCGTGTGGTCATAGAGCAACTCATCCCGTGCAAACAGAGCGTGTGGTCATACAGCAACGCATCCCGCGCAAACAGAGCGTGTGGTCATACAGCAACTCATCCCGTGCAAACAGAGCGTGTGGTCATACAGCGACTCATCCCGCGCAAACAGAGCGTGTGGTCATACAGCAACTCATCCCGTGCAAACAGAGCGTGTGGTCATACAGCAACTCATCCCGCGCAAACAGAGCGTGTGGTCATACAGAAACTCATCCCGTGCAAACAGAGCGTGTGGTCATACAGCAACTCATCCCGTGCAAACAGGGCGTGTGGTCATACAGCAACTCATCCCGCGCAAACAGAGCGTGTGGTCATACAGCGACTCATCCCGCGCAAACAGAGCGTGTGGTCATACAGCAACTCATCCCGCGCAAACAGAGCGTGTGGTCATACAGCGACTCATCCCGCGCAAACAGAGCGTGTGGTCATACAGCGACTCATCCCGCGCAAACAGAGCGTGTGGTCATACAGCGACTCATCCCGCGCAAACAGAGCGTGTGGTCATACAGCTACTCATCCCGCGCAAACAGAGCGTGTGGTCATACAGCGACTCATCCCGCGCAAACAGAGCGTGTGGTCATACAGCGACTCATCCCGCGCAAACAGAGCGTGTGGTCATACAGCAACTCATCCCGTGCAAACAGAGCGTGTGGTCATACAGCAACTCATCCCGTGCAAACAGAGCGTGTGGTCATAGAGCAACTCATCCCGTGCAAACAGAGCGTGTGGTCATAGAGCAACTCATCCTGTGCAAACAGAGCGTGTGGTCATACAGCAACTCATCCCGTGCAAACAGAGCGTGTGGTCATACAGCAATTCATCCCGCGCAAACAGAGCGTGTGGTCATACAGCAATTCATCCCGCGCAAACAGAGCGTGTGGTCATACAGCAACTCATCCCGTGCAAACAAAGCGTGTGGTCATAGAGCAACTCATCCCGTGCAAACAGAGCGTGTGGTCATACAGCAACTCATCCCGTGCAAACAGAGCGTGTGGTCATACAGCAACTCATCCCGCGCAAACAGAGCGTGTGGTCATACAGCAACTCATCCCGCGCAAACAGAGCGTGTGGTCATACAGCAACTCATCCCGTGCAAACAGAGCGTGTGGTCATACAGCAACTCATCCCGCGCAAACAGAGCGTGTGGTCATACAGCAACTCATCCCGCGCAAACAGAGCGTGTTCTCATACAGCAACTCATCCCGTGCAAACAGAGCGTGTGGTCATACAGCAACTCATCCCGCGCAAACAGAGCGTGTGGTCATACAGCAACTCATCCCGCGCAAACAGAGCGTGTTCTCATACAGCAACTCATCTCGTGCAAACAGAGCGTGTGGTCATACAGCAACTCATCCCGCGCAAACAGAGCGTGTGGTCATACAACGACTCATCCCGTGCAAACAGAGCGTGTGGTCATACAGCAACTCATCCCGCGCAAACAGAGCGTGTGGTCATACAGCAACTCATCCCGTGCAAACAGAGCGTGTGGTCATACAGCAACTCATCCCGCGCAAACAGAGCGTGTGGTCATACAGCTACTCATCCCTTGCAAACAGAGCGTGTGGTCATACAGCTACTCATCCCGTGCAAACAGAGCGTGTGGTCATACAGCAACTCATCCCGTGCAAACAGAGCGTGTGGTCATACAGCAACTCATCCCGCGCAAACAGAGCTTGTGGTCATACAGCAACTCATCCCGCGCAAACAGAGCGTGTGGTCATACAGCAACACACCCCGTGCAAACAGAGCGTGTGGTCATACAGCTACTCATCCCGTGCAAACAGAGCGTGTGGTCATACAGCAACTCATCCCGTGCAAACAGAGCGTGTGGTCATACAGCAACTCATCCCGCGCAAACAGAGCGTGTGGTCATACAGCAACTCATCCCGCGAAAACAGGGCGTGTGGTCATACAGCAACTCATCCCGCGCAAACAGAGCGTGTGGTCATACAACGACTCATCCCGTGCAAACAGAGCGTGTGGTCATACAGCAACTCATCCCGTGCAAACAGAGCGTGTGGTCATACAGCAACTTATCCCGCGCAAACAGAGCGTGTGGTCATACAGCAACTCATCCCGCGCAAACAGAGCGTGTTCTCATACAGCAACTCATCCCGCGCAAACAGAGCGTGTGGTCATACAGCAACTCATCCCGTGCAAACAGAGCGTGTGGTCATACAGCAACTCATCCCGCGCAAACAGAGCGTGTGGTCATACAGCAACTCATCCCGTGCAAACAGAGCGGGTGGTCATACAGCAACTCATCCCGCGCGAACAGAGCGTGTGGTCATACAGCAACTCATCCCGTGCAAACAGAGCGTGTGGTCATAGAGCAACTCATCCCGTGCAAACAGAGCGTGTGGTCATACAGCAACTCATCCCGCGCAAACAGAGCGTGTGGTCATACAGCAACTCATCCCGTGCAAACAGAGCGTGTGGTCATACAGCAACTCATCCCGCGCAAACAGAGCGTGTGGTCATACAGCAACTCATCCCGTGCAAACAGAGCGTGTGGTCATACAGCAACTCATCCCGTGCAAACAGAGCGTGTTCTCATACAGCAACTCATCCCGCGCAAACAGAGCGTGTGGTCATACAGCAACTCATCCCGTGCAAACAGAGCGTGTGGTCATACAGCAACTCATCCCGCGCAAACAGAGCGTGTGGTCATACAGCAACTCATCCCGTGCAAACAGAGCGTGTGGTCATACAGCAACTCATCCCGCGCAAACAGAGCGTGTGGTCATACAGCAACTCATCCCGTGCAAACAGAGCGTGTGGTCATACAGCAACTCATCCCGCGCAAACAGAGCGTGTGGTCATACAGCAACTCATCCCGCGCAAACAGAGCGTGTGGTCATACAGCAACTCATCCCGCGCAAACAGAGGGTGTTCTCATACAGCAACTCATCCCGCGCAAACAGAGCGTGTGGTCATACAGCAACTTATCCCGCGCAAACAGAGCGTGTGGTCATACAGCAACTCATCTCGCGCAAACAGAGCGTGTGGTCATACAGCAACTCATCCCGTGCAAACAGAGCGTGTGGTCATACAGCAACTCATCCCGCGCAAACAGAGCGTGTGGTCATACAGCTACTCATCCCGTGCAAACAGAGCGTGTGGTCATACAACGACTCATCCCGTGCAAACAGAGCGTGTGGTCATACAGCAACTCATCCCGCGCAAACAGAGCGTGTGGTCATACAGCAACTCATCCCGTGCAAACAGAGCGTGTGGTCATACAGCAACTCATCCCGCGCAAACAGAGCGTGTGGTCATACAGCTACTCATCCCGTGCAAACAGAGCGGGTGGTCATACAGCTACTCATCCCGTGCAAACAGAGCGTGTGGTCATACAGCAACTCATCCCGTGCAAACAGAGCGTGTGGTCATACAGCAACTGATCCCGCGCAAACAGAGCTTGTGGTCATACAGCAACTCATCCCGCGCAAGCAGAGCGTGTGGTCATACAGCAACTCATCCCGCGCAAACAGAGCGTGTGGTCATACAGCAACTCATCCCGCGCAAACAGAGCGTGTGGTCATACAGCAACTCATCCCGCGCAAACAGAGCGTGTGGTCATACAGCAACTCATCCCGCGCAAACAGAGCGTGTGGTCATACAGCAACTCATCCCGCGCAAACAGAGCGTGTGGTCATACAGCAACTCATCCCGCGCAAACAGAGCGTGTGGTCATACAGCAACTCATCCCGTGCAAACAGAGCGTGTGGTCATACAGCAACTCATCCCGCGCAAACAGAGCGTGTGGTCATACAGCAACTCATCCCGCGCAAACAGAGCGTGTGGTCATACAGCAACTCATCCCGCGCAAACAGAGCGTGTGGTCATACAGCAACACATCCCGTGCAAACAGAGCGTGTGGTCATACAGCAACACATCCCGTGCAAACAGAGCGTGTGGTCATACAGCAACTCATCCCGCGCAAACAGAGCGTGTGGTCATACAGCAACTCATCCCGTGCAAACAGAGCGTGTGGTCATACAGCAACTCATCCCGCGCAAACAGAGCGTGTGGTCATACAGCAATTCATCCCGGGCAAATAGAGCGTGTGGTCATACAGCAACTCATCCCGGGCAAACAGAGCGTGTGGTCATACAGCAACTCATCCCGCGCAAACAGAGCGTGTCCTCATACAGCAACTCATCCCGTGCAAACAGAGCGTGTGGTCATAGAGCAACTCATCCCGCGCAAACAGAGCGTGTGGTCATACAGCAACTCATCCCGCGCAAGCAGAGCGTGTGGTCATACAGCAACTCATCCCGCGCAAACAGAGCGTGTGGTCATACAGCAACTCATCCCGCGCAAACAGAGCGTGTGGTCATACAGCAACTGATCCCGCGCAAACAGAGCGTGTGGTCATACAGCAACTCATCCCGCGCAAACAGAGCGTGTGGTCATACAGCAACTCATCCCGTGCAAACAGAGCGTGTGGTCATACAGCAACTCATCCCGCGCAAACAGAGCGTGTGGTCATACAGCAATTCATCCCGGGCAAACAGAGCGTGTGGTCATACAGCAACTCATCCCGGGCAAACAGAGCGTGTGGTCATACAGCAACTCATCCCGGGCAAACAGAGCGTGTGGTCATACAGCAACTCATCCCGTGCAAACAGAGCGTGTGGTCATAGAGCAACTCATCCCGCGCAAACAGAGCGTGTGGTCATACAGCAACTCATCCCGGGCAAACAGAGCGTGTGGTCATACAGCAACTCATCCCGGGCAAACAGAGCGTGTGGTCATAGAGCAACTCATCCCGCGCAAACAGAGCGTGTGGTCATACAGCAACTCATCCCGTGCAAACAGAGCGTGTGGTCATACAGCAACTCATCCCGCGCAAACAGAGCGTGTGGTCATACAGCAACACATCCCGTGCAAACAGAGCGTGTGGTCATACAGCAACTCATCCCGTGCAAACAGGGCGTGTGGTCATACAGCAACTCATCCCGTGCAAACAGAGCGTGTGGTCATACAGCAACTCATCCCGCGCAAACAGAGCGTGTCCTCATACAGCAACTCATCCCGTGCAAACAGAGCGTGTGGTCATAGAGCAACTCATCCCGCGCAAACAGAGCGTGTGGTCATACAGCAACTCATCCCGCGCAAGCAGAGCGTGTGGTCATACAGCAACTCATCCCGCGCAAACAGAGCGTGTGGTCATACAGCAACTCATCCCGCGCAAACAGAGCGTGTGGTCATACAGCAACTCATCCCGCGCAAACAGAGCGTGTGGTCATACAGCAACTCATCCCGCGCAAACAGAGCGTGTGGTCATACAGCAACTCATCCCGTGCAAACAGAGCGTGTGGTCATACAGCAACTCATCCCGCGCAAACAGAGCGTGTGGTCATACAGCAACTCATCCCGTGCAAACAGAGCGTGTGGTCATACAGCAACTCATCCCGCGCAAACAGAGCGTGTGGTCATACAGCAACACATCCCGTGCAAACAGAGCGTGTGGTCATACAGCAACTCATCCCGTGCAAACAGGGCGTGTGGTCATACAGCAACTCATCCCGTGCAAACAGAGCGTGTGGTCATACAGCAACTCATCCCGCGCAAACAGAGCGTGTCCTCATACAGCAACTCATCCCGTGCAAACAGAGCGTGTGGTCATAGAGCAACTCATCCCGCGCAAACAGAGCGTGTGGTCATACAGCAACTCATCCCGCGCAAGCAGAGCGTGTGGTCATACAGCAACTCATCCCGCGCAAACAGAGCGTGTGGTCATACAGCAACTCATCCCGCGCAAACAGAGCGTGTGGTCATACAGCAACTGATCCCGCGCAAACAGAGCGTGTGGTCATACAGCAACTCATCCCGCGCAAACAGAGCGTGTGGTCATACAGCAACTCATCCCGTGCAAACAGAGCGTGTGGTCATACAGCAACTCATCCCGCGCAAACAGAGCGTGTGGTCATACAGCAATTCATCCCGGGCAAACAGAGCGTGTGGTCATACAGCAACTCATCCCGGGCAAACAGAGCGTGTGGTCATACAGCAACTCATCCCGGGCAAACAGAGCGTGTGGTCATACAGCAACTCATCCCGTGCAAACAGAGCGTGTGGTCATAGAGCGACTCATCCCGTGCAAACAGAGCGTGTGGTCATACAGCAACTCATCCCGTGCAAACAGAGCGTGTGGTCATACAGCAACTTATCCCGCGCAAACAGAGCGTGTGGTCATACAGCAACTCATCCCGCGCAAACAGAGCGTGTGGTCATACAGCAACTCATCCCGCGCAAACAGAGCGTGTGGTCATACAGCAACACATCCCGTGCAAACAGAGCGTGTGGTCATACAGCAACACATCCCGTGCAAACAGAGCGTGTGGTCATACAGCAACTCATCCCGCGCAAACAGAGCGTGTGGTCATACAGCAGCTCATCCCGCGCAAACAGAGCGTGTGGTCATAGAGCAACTCATCCCGCGCAAACAGAGCGTGTGGTCATACAGCAACTCATCCCGCGCAAACAGAGCGTGTGGTCATACAGCAACACATCCCGTGCAAACAGAGCGTGTGGTCATACAGCAACTCATCCCGTGCAAACAGGGCGTGTGGTCATACAGCAACTCATCCCGTGCAAACAGAGCGTGTGGTCATACAGCAACTCATCCCGCGCAAACAGAGCGTGTGGTCATACAGCAACTCATCCCGCGCAAACAGAGCGTGTGGTCATACAGCAACTCATCCCGTGCAAACAGAGCGTGTGGTCATACAGCAACTCATCCCGCGCAAACAGAGCGTGTGGTCATACAGCAATTCATCCCGGGCAAACAGAGCGTGTGGTCATGCAGCAACTCATCCCGGGCAAACAGAGCGTGTGGTCATACAGCAACTCATCCCGCGCAAACAGAGCGTGTGGTCATACAGCAACTCATTACGCGCAAACAGAGCGTGTCCTCATACAGCAACTCATCCCGTGCAAACAGAGCGTGTGGTCATAGAGCAACTCATCCCGCGCAAACAGAGCGTGTGGTCATACAGCAACTCATCCCGCGCAAACAGAGCGTGTGGTCATACAGCAACTCATCCCGTGCAAACAGAGCGTGTGGTCATACAGCAACTCATCCCGCGCAAACAGAGCGTGTGGTCATACAGCAACTCATCCCGCGCAAACAGAGCGTGTGGTCATACAGCAACTCATCCCGTGCAAACAGAGCGTGTGGTCATACAGCAACTCATCCCGCGCAAACAGAGCGTGTGGTCATACAGCAACTCATCCCGTGCAAACAGAGCGTGTGGTCATACAGCAATTCATCCCGAGCAAACAGAGCGTGTGGTCATACAGCAACTCATCCCGCGCAAACAGAGCGTGTGGTCATACAGCAGCTCATCCCGCGCAAACAGTGCGTGTGGTCATACAGCAACTCATCCCGCGCAAACAGAGCGTGTGGTCATACAGCAACTCATCCCGCGCAAACAGTGCGTGTGGTCATACAGCAACTCATCCCGCGCAAACAGAGCGTGTGGTCATACAGCAGCTCATCCCGTGCAAACAGAGCGTGTGGTCATACAGCAACTCATCCCGCGCAAACAGAGCGTGTGGTCATACAGCAACTCATCCCGTGCAAACAGAGCGTGTGGTCATACAGCAACTCATTCCGCGCAAACAAGGCGTGTGGTCATACAGCAACTCATCCCGCGCAAACAGAGCGTGTGGTCATACAGCAACTCATCCCGTGAAAACAGAGCGTGTGGTCATACAGCAACTCATTCCGCGCAAACAAGGCGTGTGGTCATACAGCAACTCATCCCGCGCAAACAGAGCGTGTGGTCATACAGCAACTCATCCCGCGCAAACAGAGCGTGTGGTCATACAGCAACTCATCCCGCGCAAACAGAGCGTGTGGTCATACAGCAACTCATCCCGTGCAAACAGAGCGTGTGGTCATACAGCAACTCATCCCGTGCAAACAGATCGTGTGGTCATACAGCAACTCATCCCGCGCAAACAGAGCGTGTGGTCATACAGCAACTCATCCCGCGCAAACAGTGCGTGTGGTCATACAGCGACTCATCCCGCGCAAACAGAGCGTGTGGTCATACAGCAGCTCATCCCGTGCAAACAGAGCGTGTGGTCATACAGCAACTCATCCCGCGCAAACAGAGCGTGTGGTCATACAGCAACTCATGCCGTGCAAACAGAGCGTGTGGTCATACAGCAACTCATTCCGCGCAAACAAGGCGTGTGGTCATACAGCAACTCATCCCGCGCAAACAGAGCGTGTGGTCATACAGCAACTCATCCCGTGAAAACAGAGCGTGTGGTCATACAGCAACTCATTCCGCGCAAACAAGGCGTGTGGTCATACAGCAACTCATCCCGCGCAAACAGAGCGTGTGGTCATACAGCAACTCATCCCGCGCAAACAGAGCGTGTGGTCATACAGCAACTCATCCCGCGCAAACAGAGCGTGTGGTCATACAGCAACTGATCCCGCGCAAACAGAGCGTGTGGTCATACAGCAACTCATCCCGCGCAAACAGAGCGTGTGGTCATACAGCAACTCATCCCGTGCAAACAGAGCGTGTGGTCATACAGCAACTCATCCCGCGCAAACAGAGCGTGTGGTCATACAGCAATTCATCCCGGGCAAACAGAGCGTGTGGTCATACAGCAACTCATCCCGGGCAAACAGAGCGTGTGGTCATACAGCAACTCATCCCGGGCAAACAGAGCGTGTGGTCATACAGCAACTCATCCCGTGCAAACAGAGCGTGTGGTCATAGAGCGACTCATCCCGTGCAAACAGAGCGTGTGGTCATACAGCAACTCATCCCGTGCAAACAGAGCGTGTGGTCATACAGCAACTTATCCCGCGCAAACAGAGCGTGTGGTCATACAGCAACTCATCCCGCGCAAACAGAGCGTGTGGTCATACAGCAACTCATCCCGCGCAAACAGAGCGTGTGGTCATACAGCAACACATCCCGTGCAAACAGAGCGTGTGGTCATACAGCAACACATCCCGTGCAAACAGAGCGTGTGGTCATACAGCAACTCATCCCGCGCAAACAGAGCGTGTGGTCATACAGCAGCTCATCCCGCGCAAACAGAGCGTGTGGTCATAGAGCAACTCATCCCGCGCAAACAGAGCGTGTGGTCATACAGCAACTCATCCCGTGCAAACAGAGCGTGTGGTCATACAGCAACTCATCCCGCGCAAACAGAGCGTGTGGTCATACAGCAACACATCCCGTGCAAACAGAGCGTGTGGTCATACAGCAACTCATCCCGTGCAAACAGGGCGTGTGGTCATACAGCAACTCATCCCGTGCAAACAGAGCGTGTGGTCATACAGCAACTCATCCCGCGCAAACAGAGCGTGTGGTCATACAGCAACTCATCCCGCGCAAACAGAGCGTGTGGTCATACAGCAACTCATCCCGTGCAAACAGAGCGTGTGGTCATACAGCAACTCATCCCGCGCAAACAGAGCGTGTGGTCATACAGCAATTCATCCCGGGCAAACAGAGCGTGTGGTCATGCAGCAACTCATCCCGGGCAAACAGAGCGTGTGGTCATACAGCAACTCATCCCGCGCAAACAGAGCGTGTGGTCATACAGCAACTCATTACGCGCAAACAGAGCGTGTCCTCATACAGCAACTCATCCCGTGCAAACAGAGCGTGTGGTCATAGAGCAACTCATCCCGCGCAAACAGAGCGTGTGGTCATACAGCAACTCATCCCGCGCAAACAGAGCGTGTGGTCATACAGCAACTCATCCCGTGCAAACAGAGCGTGTGGTCATACAGCAACTCATCCCGCGCAAACAGAGCGTGTGGTCATACAGCAACTCATCCCGCGCAAACAGAGCGTGTGGTCATACAGCAACTCATCCCGTGCAAACAGAGCGTGTGGTCATACAGCAACTCATCCCGCGCAAACAGAGCGTGTGGTCATACAGCAACTCATCCCGTGCAAACAGAGCGTGTGGTCATACAGCAATTCATCCCGTGCAAACAGAGCGTGTGGTCATACAGCAACTCATCCCGCGCAAACAGAGCGTGTGGTCATACAGCAGCTCATCCCGCGCAAACAGTGCGTGTGGTCATACAGCAACTCATCCCGCGCAAACAGAGCGTGTGGTCATACAGCAACTCATCCCGCGCAAACAGTGCGTGTGGTCATACAGCAACTCATCCCGCGCAAACAGAGCGTGTGGTCATACAGCAGCTCATCCCGTGCAAACAGAGCGTGTGGTCATACAGCAACTCATCCCGCGCAAACAGAGCGTGTGGTCATACAGCAACTCATCCCGTGCAAACAGAGCGTGTGGTCATACAGCAACTCATTCCGCGCAAACAAGGCGTGTGGTCATACAGCAACTCATCCCGCGCAAACAGAGCGTGTGGTCATACAGCAACTCATCCCGTGAAAACAGAGCGTGTGGTCATACAGCAACTCATTCCGCGCAAACAAGGCGTGTGGTCATACAGCAACTCATCCCGCGCAAACAGAGCGTGTGGTCATACAGCAACTCATCCCGCGCAAACAGAGCGTGTGGTCATACAGCAACTCATCCCGCGCAAACAGAGCGTGTGGTCATACAGCAACTCATCCCGTGCAAACAGAGCGTGTGGTCATACAGCAACTCATCCCGTGCAAACAGATCGTGTGGTCATACAGCAACTCATCCCGCGCAAACAGAGCGTGTGGTCATACAGCAACTCATCCCGCGCAAACAGTGCGTGTGGTCATACAGCAACTCATCCCGCGCAAACAGAGCGTGTGGTCATACAGCAGCTCATCCCGTGCAAACAGAGCGTGTGGTCATACAGCAACTCATCCCGCGCAAACAGAGCGTGTGGTCATACAGCAACTCATGCCGTGCAAACAGAGCGTGTGGTCATACAGCAACTCATTCCGCGCAAACAAGGCGTGTGGTCATACAGCAACTCATCCCGCGCAAACAGAGCGTGTGGTCATACAGCAACTCATCCCGTGAAAACAGAGCGTGTGGTCATACAGCAACTCATTCCGCGCAAACAAGGCGTGTGGTCATACAGCAACTCATCCCGCGCAAACAGAGCGTGTGGTCATACAGCAACTCATCCCGCGCAAACAGAGCGTGTGGTCATACAGCAACTCATCCCGTGCAAACAGAGCGTGTGGTCATACAGCAATTCATCCCGCGCAAACAGAGCGTGTGGTCATACAGCAACTCATCCCGCGCAAACAGAGCGTGTGGTCATACAGCAACTCATCCCGCGCAAACAGAGCGTGTGGTCATACAGCAACTCATCTCGCGCAAACAGAGCGTGTGGTCATACAGCAACTCATCCCGCGCAAACAGAGCGTGTGGTCATACAGCAACTCATCCCGTGCAAACAGAGCGTGTGGTCATACAGCAATTCATCCCGCGCAAACAGAGCGTGTGGTCATACAGCAACTCATCCCGTGCAAACAGAGCGTGTGGTCATACAGCAACTCATCCCGCGCAAACAGAGCGTGTGGTCATACAGCAACTCATCCCGTGCAAACAGAGCGTGTGGTCATACAGCAATTCATCCCGCGCAAACAGAGCGTGTGGTCATACAGCAACTCATCCCGCGCAAACAGAGCGTGTGGTCATACAGCAACTCATCCCGCGCAAACAGAGCGTGTGGTCATACAGCAACTCATCTCGCGCAAACAGAGCGTGTGGTCATACAGCAACTCATCCCGCGCAAACAGAGCGTGTGGTCATACAGCAACTCATCCCGTGCAAACAGAGCGTGTGGTCATACAGCAATTCATCCCGCGCAAACAGAGCGTGTGGTCATACAGCAACTCATCCCGTGCAAACAGAGCGTGTGGTCATACAGCAACTCATCCCGCGCAAACAGAGCGTGTGGTCATACAGCAACTCATCCCGCGCAAACAGAGCGTGTGGTCATACAGCAACTCATCTCGCGCAAACAGAGCGTGTGGTCATACAGCAACTCATCCCGTGCAAACAGAGCGTGTGGTCATACAGCAACTCATCCCGTGCAAACAGAGCGTGTGGTCATAGAGCAACTCATCCCGCGCAAACAGAGCGTGTGGTCATACAGCAACTCATCCCGCGCAAACAGAGCGTGTGGTCATACAGCAACTCATCCCGCGCAAACAGAGCGTGTGGTCATACAGAAACTCATCCCGTGCAAACAGAGCGTGTGGTCATACAGCAACTCATCTCGCCCAAACAGAGCGTGTGGTCATACAGCAACTCATCTCGCGCAAACAGAGCGTGTGGTCATACAGCAACTCATCCCGTGCAAACAGAGCGTGTGGTCATACAGCAACTCATCCCGCGCAAACAGAGCGTGTGGTCATACAGCAACTCATCCCGCGCAAACAGAGCGTGTGGTCATACAGCAACTCATCCCGCGCAAACAGAGCGTGTGGTCATACAGAAACTCATCCCGTGCAAACAGAGCGTGTGGTCATACAGCAACTCATCTCGCCCAAACAGAGCGTGTGGTCATACAGCAACTCATCTCGCCCAAACAGAGCGTGTGGTCATACAGCAACTCATCTCGCGCAAACAGAGCGTGTGGTCATACAGCAACTCATCCCGCGAGTTGGATTCCTCTCTCTTCTCAGATCAAATACTCGATCACGTTGCACAGAGAGCCATAACTGCATAGACAACAATAGATAAGGGAGTGTTAATTGATATGCTCATGCAAAAAGGTGTGTTAATTAACGCATACGAACAACATTATAGCTATCGCCATTTTGTAAAGATTGCTGCGAACCCAAGAGGGTTACTCTGAAGCTGGTCCTGGCGCTGGATGTCAATGGTTGTAACGGAAGAAAAATGTTAGAGATGACACAAAATCGAGCGGGTGGCACTAACATGAACACCTTAAGACCGAATGCGACTCTCAATATCGATCGAGTTATAGGCCGAAACGTCGCCTCGCGTCGTCATCAATTGGGCTTTACCTTAGGGGTGGCCGTTTTGCAATATGGTTATTGGTTCGCGTCCAAACTACTTTAGATTTAGATTTGGATGCCATTTGGCAGACATGAAATCCATAACGTTGGTAAATACTCCACCACATACTGGTCACCTACGGTCACTGCGAATTTTGACACTTTTGACATTAAAATTTCAACAAACTGGCTAATTATAAAAATGCATGTAGCTTTGCATGTTGATACTGACAAAGGTTCGCTCGTAAGAAAATACCTGTCAGCACAAAATCTCCCATATTGGTCGGGTATACTGAGAAAGAGACTGTCTAACGCAAGACAATGCCACGTGTGTACCATCCGGATATAATATGCGAGCAAAACCAACGCAAACAAATATCAACTTTGCCCATGCCATCGCTTCAGTGGAGGAAGGGGGCTCTTCCAACATCATGAATGCTGTCGGGATGAAGAGGGTCGGATGGGAGGATGGGGAATTAGGTATGTGGAGGTATGGGGGTCCTCGGAAAATTAGGCAATTTTGCAAACCATGCGTGTAAAAGCCAGAGCTATGTGATCGTAGTGTATAGAATTTGAAAGGGGAGGGGGTGGGGGGTAAGCTATATTTTAGGGTCTGAAAGTCCACAGATGGCAAGCGGGCGCATAAGTTGAAAAGGAGGTGCACAGCGTCTTAGCGTCTGAAATGGGGAAATGTGCCCCCTGTGCCACCCCCCCCCCTCCACTCTGGACACGTTCGTGTGGGGTGTTGGTTGGGTGGGTGAGGATATTGGGTGGTCCAACCAAATGGGGTGATACTATTGCTACAATACTGACTATGTAAGGAGGAGGTGGGTTGTTTACTGGGGAATCCGCGTCTGGCGGGACATGTGGCGTAGCTTTGAATGTATATTGAAAGTATCGATTTTCAGGACATTGTAGTTGCAAGACTGCATGATGTAACACCCGTGAGGCCTTCTCGTGATCAGGGGTGAATCCAGGAATTTGGAAAGGGGGGGGGGGCATTAAAACTTGTAATCGTGGGAGGGGGGGGGGGGGGTATGAAAAAAAACTGCGACCAGGGTGTCCACCAAACCTAGGGGAGGGGGGATGGGGCACTGGAAACTTGGGACCGACCGGTGGCTTGAATTTTGCAATAAAAAAGGCATTCTGCCTCAAAAAGTCCGGACCCCCTAGATCACCACCCCCTAGGATCCGCCCGTGCAGGAGCATAGCCCCAGCATGAACCCTTACATCGCAGCCTTACACGGCTGAACACGTCTGACCATGGCTGTATATAGCCCGACTCACCCTCAAGCATCGTAAATAGGTCACGGCATTAAAGGAACTGAAGAGCAGGCTCTCTCCGATGACCTTGACTATGTCCATACGCATGTATTGCTGTTCAGTTCTGAAAGTAACCAATTGCCAACTTGTGCCCTTGAGTAAAAATGAACTTTCGTCTCTGCAGTTGAGCTTTCGCTGCTCTAAAGTGACCTTGATAATGAGATTTGCGTAGGTATGGCAACGCGACTTTAAGTAAAATTGCCGCTGCCAGGGGGATGGGTTGTCCATGACATTGCACAATGAGAGTAATACGGTACAATACTAATTTATTTCAATTAAAATGTAAAGCAATTTTTTTGCACGTGCCCTTTTGATGTTCACAGTTTGAAGATACATACTTGAACAACACTTTTAGGAGGCAACAATATGTCTATAATCATATTATTACAATGAATAATATTCCATATTGGATTATGTTTCCATGGCCATGTTATATCCTTTCAATAAAATGTTATGAAATAATACATTATAAGGAAAGAAAGTAAATGAGCTGCCACTGCTTGATCCTTCTTAACACCCAAAAGCCGCGTAGAAACATTAATCTTCAATAATGGATAATGTTTTCCATGGCCAAGACGTTATGCACTTCTAATAAAATAGTATTATAAGCGACCAAATTAAATGATCTGCGACTTGATATGTATTTCTCTGTTAACACTCCCAAAGCCTCACGGAGGCGAAATACAATGTAAGCTGTTTATCAAACTGACAGACAGGCTGGTATCAACGCACATTATATGTATCCTGGACCTTTAACTGGATACCCTTCATTGGAATCGCGTATAAAGAAATATGAAAAACACAAATCGAAATGCTGGTTAAGATTGTATATTACACTCGCCCTGGCTTCCTGTGCGTTTACATGCAGGTCTTACTGTTACTGTCGCGTTACAGTGCATTGACGGACGAACACTGTTTGGACGGATGCAAGATAATGTATTGGAGGACATGGCATAATTCAATTAAGGAAATGATGCCTTTAATTCACCGACAATTATCTGATAAATCCATCTTTGAAATTATAGCCGCTCGCCCTGTTTTCAGACTTAGACATGTCAACAATCTAACCACTACTAATTTATATTTTTCTCGCGTGTTTAGTTGTCTCGTTCGACCTGTTGCCATCCCCACCAGGGTTCTGTTATCATCTACTGACCAATAATGCTTCTAGCTGCGATCATGAAGAAACCTGGAGTTTGGGGAAAGGGGGCGAGGGTATAATTCACGAGATGCTGTTCCCGACGGAAGGCCACCATCCCTTATCTAATCATAATACAATTGGAGTGAGTCTTTAATTATTAATAGATAGTAACAATAATGTGGATTTAATTACTTAACTGTTTCAACAACAAAAGCAATCATGTGTATTTTTCCTAATTTCAATATCTCCCACGAAGTCATGTTGACGCATACACCAGTGTGGCACCAAACATCAAATCCGTCAGTTATTCAATAATAAAGGAAACCAATCCGCTCGATGCCTCGAGCAAGAGTTATGATTGAATCTTAGGCAAATGTCAATGGATCTTGTACAGTGTACATGTATATATTTAGTTCATAGGCAGCTGTCAGACATAGCAAACGTGTCATAATTAAAGCAGCGCTGCAGTCCTTATTCTGGTCTCACCGAGACATGGCGCGCATGTATCGGTCCGACATCGCGCGATAATAAACAGATATGTTGCTATTACCTTTTTTCCTTCATTGCGTGATGTAAGCCTATTACTTTATGTATCTTAGTTAAACAACATCAATGCCATAATCATCTCCCTCATAATGGGAAGCCTACGATACATCATGTTTGTCTGTGTGCCAGTTGTCACGTTAATGTTCTCCATTCCACCTGTCCAGGCAGGTTTAAAAACTGGCCATGGACACCAGATAAAAACCACGCCACGTCCATCAGCGCGGACTGCCTCCCCACACAAAGAAGATAAAAAAACGCCAACACGGAATCACCATTTCGGGAGCCTAATGGGTTTTGGAGTTACTTGGCGGCGCGCGTTGCCATCACGTTCCTGCGACGTATGGCTACACAATTAGGCCATGCCCGCCCAGGCACGTAAACAAAACTGTTGAGTCCCAGCGAGGAAGAGCAGCAGACGGTGCAGGATACAGCTGGTCATCGTCCGGGGGAATTGCCTTATTAGGTAAGCGAGATGACCAGGGTAACATATAGACACTGACGCTGGGTGGTGCTTGCCAAATGTACGTTGAACTATCTTCTGGAGTTTTAAATAAATAAATAAATAAATACACTTTATTGTACCTAAAGGCCTCAGGCCCACAGTACAACATGAAACATATATACAATCGGTCATACATTACTGTTGAACAGATATTCCTTTTGACGTTTAAATGCCGAATACACAAAGGCAGCCAAAGTAGTTAAATTTATATCATCTGAACTTGACATAATCTGTAAAAATATATGCTCTGTTTTCGTTTGCGGACCAAAATACTTCGTTCGAATATCATCATAGAGTTGACACACCAAAAGGAAATGTAATTCATCTGCCACTACTTCAAGAGAATTTGTCGTGCAGTACTTACAAAATCGCGCTTGCCGTGGGGTACTCCCTCTCATTTTCTCAATAGCTAACGTATGAACAGAACACCGTAATTTGGTTAACGCTACTCGATGTTTGACAATTCTTACAGACGAAAGGTAACGTTCAGGCTCTAAGAGCGATTTATATTTACAATATGATGACAGTTTGGACATCGTAGTTATTTGCTCATGCCATTCTTGCATAGCAATATCACCTAATCTTTGTTGGAACTCTCTGATAAAGACATCAGTGTCCCCAACTCCCTGACTAAACCAAACATGACCAAACCCGTATCTGCACAAGAAGTATTCTATATCTTTTACCCATGTGTGCCTCCCAATACCGCTGAGACGAATCAACGTGTCATAACACCCTTTGTTGCATCGTTGTTCATTTGTCTGAGTTAAACGTAACCAACATTTTATACACCTGGTCATATATATTGTACTGAGTGGTTTTCGCCCACATTCACCAAGCACGGCACAGTTTGGAGTTCGAGATGGCATATGCAAAACCGTTTTACAGAACTTAATGTGAAGTAGCTCAACGTCCTTTCTGTACTCGTATCCCCATATCTCACACCCATACAGAGCGATCGGAACCACCATCTTGTCGAACAGTTCGAAACATATATCTATGGGGATGTCAGCACATTTTGCTCTAATATTTCTCAACAAAACAATCCCTTTCGTAGCCTGTTGAACTAACATTTTAAGTGCGGAGGTCCATTTTAGTGTTGACGAAAACAATATCCCTAGATACTTGTAGAAAGAAACAGTCTCTACACATTGTCCATCAATGTACCATTTTTCATATTTTCTGAGTCTACCTCCATTTCGAAAGACAATGACTTTGGTTTTTGACAAATTTATCATTAGTGAATAGTCTTTGCAGAACTTACTAAGTACATCAAGTTGCTTCTGTAGTCTGCCTGCAGTATCATTAAATAAAGTCAGATCGTCTGCGTACATTAACATAAACACACCAGGGTATACTTGGCTAAAATATACACCATCACATGCTGCTGTTGTGAATCTATTTTCCAATTCATTGATATAAAGTGAGAAAAGAAAAGGGCTTAACATACAGCCTTGCCTGATTCCTATCGAACAGTGAAAATATTCTGATAAACCTTCGGGAGTTTTAACGCAGGATTTTAAATTTAAATACATAGATTTTAATACAGTTAATATTTTTCCATGGACACCCTCATTTATTAGTCTGTACCAAAGCGCTGAGTGCGGTATAGAATCGAACGCTTTAGAAAAATCAACGAATGCGCAATAGAACCGCCCACCTTTCTTGCATAAATACCTTTGGATCGTACTATAGCGAGTGAATATGTTGTCTAAAGTGGAGCGTCCCTTGCGGTAGGCCCCTTGACCTTCACTTATCTTTCCATTTAACTCAGCCCACCTAGTGAGTCTATTGTTCAAAATTTTTGTGAATAATTTACCCAGTACACAAAGTAGAGAAATCCCTCGATAGTTATTTGGATCTGATTTAGAACCTTTTTTATGCAGAGGACTTATCATAGCTTGTGACCAAGCTTCAGGAAACTCTCCTGTGTTTATAATAACATTAAATAATTGGTGTATTGGGTGCTTCAGAATATCAAGAGCACCTTTGAACAGTTCATATACAAGACCGTCTGCACCTGGAGATTTTCCGTTTGGAAGACTTTTTATGACCGTCTCCACTTCGGATATTTCTATTTCATTGTTTAGTAATTCCGGTTCATTGTCGTTACAATCGTTGCAGGTTTCACCGTGTGCGTTTAAGTACTGGTCTATATGTTCATTAAATACAGTTGGTGTAGGGGTTACATTTAACAAGGACTCAAAATAGACACACCATTCGTCAACGCTGATGCCAGCAGTTATACTGCTGCGCGATTTAAACTTCTTTATAAAAGACCAAAAGTAGTCGTATGTGTATCAGTTAACAACTTGCGAAAATTACCCTCTTTGGATGGATCCCACTTGTATCTTGTTATCGGCTTAACTACCTTTGCCCTGGTGTCGCTTGACAACATATCCGAGGAGAAATCGAGTTCACCCGTTACATGAAACGTAATTGGAAAATGATCAGAGCCGCTTACAGCATCAACCTTAAAATCATCAATATCATTAAATAACAAGGTGGAGACAAGTACATAGTCTACAACACTCTGACCCGTTGGTGAACAATAAGTAAATTCTCCATGTGGATCACTCTTAGATCGACCATTCAATATATGAATACTGTATTTTTTACAGATCTCGAGGAGTGACAAACCAAAGCGATTTTGTTTACGATCTCTCGAATGCCGCGGTGAATCAAAATTATCTCCGTTATACCAATCCGTGTTTGACAGAAAATTCACATTATCATTTTGTATGTAGTCAATTTCCTCTCCGGTACGTCCATTAAAGTCACCAGCCACAATTAATTCCGAAACGCTGTATTGGCTAATGACTTCTGCTAACACATCTTCAAATTCTTTTATACCATCTCTTACCTCCCTGTTTTCATAGAATGTTGAACTTTCATCTGGGATATATGCACATGCTATCATGACATCAATTGGTTGGTTGAGACAAGCCTTTACAGTGAAAAACATTGCATAGTCACAAGATTTAACACACGTGACTTTATCAATTATATCCTGGTGGACAAACACCGCCAACCCCCCTGGATTTCTGCCATATTTCGATCTACGGTGGCCATGGTTACAGAAATGAGTGTAGTCTGGTAAGAACCCATTTAAATCATCATCACGTGAAGTCCAAGTTTCAGTTAAAGCAATGAAGTGAAAATCCCTTAAATAATCTTCAACGCTGGATATACCTTCCGATAATAGATTTGTAAGTCCGTGGACGTTCCAGCTGACGAATTTGAAGTCCCTGGCAGCATGTTGATTTCGAGGGCCCTGGCCATCGTCCTACGGCTCGCGCGTCATGGGGACCACCTGCCCGTTGTCATCTACTATGTGCAGAGTGCCATCAATCAACAGCTTAAGAGTTAACAGAGTTAACGATAATACATTATACTAATTGACTACGGAATATCGAGTATCGTGTATACAAACAATGGAGTAAAAGATACATGTAAACCGTGCCAAACATAACGGATGCAATGGCAATAACTCATCGATATCATCATAAGCTAAGGATGGGATAATGTTGATGTTTTTTGTAAAGAATTGCAAAACAAACTCGAAAATCGTAAATGATATACCGTATCCGGTCGAATTCTTTAGATACAGACTTTGTGGTGGCCAAATATCCTGTATAGCCAACAACCGCATCCTATCCCTTCCCGGGCCACTACCCCCCCCCCCCCACCCCACCCCCCAACCAAATTTGCCTACACAAGACGGGTATTAAACGTAGAGGTAAGATACGGAGCCAAAAAACATAATTCACGTTGCTTAGCAACCGACCCTTACACTGGCCAGTGATTGATTTATCCCAGACCGGTCCCAAAAGAGTTGAATACTGCTACTTGACAAACAGGACTGTTGTATTTACACCGAGGGTCGGTCCCTCAGCTGGTCATCACACTTGTCAGCCTGTCCATCGCCTATCCAGCCACGAATCAATCAAGTCCGACACAGCTAAATGGTCCTTTTGATCAAAATCTGTCGTTTCAGTGTCTATTGTCTGAGTGAGTCGAGAGCCGCTGCATAATGATTAACCGAGACGACGACTCCTAAATCCAAGAGAACGCATTTAGAATTGTGACTGAACGAAATACTTTTGATGAACGCTGATGTGGTACCTGCTTATCCGGTAACTTTTAGACAGGGATTATTGGGGCGTGACATTAAAGATGTAGCCCAGACGTCTCTAAAATCTAATGTAGCGGGGATTATTGGGGCGTCACATTAATGATGTCTATACTCCTTTCAAACAATGCTTCTTACATAAGTACTAAGTCTTCGTGGGATATACATTCCGTGCCGTGCACCGTGTCTGGCGTCGATGCCACTGGCATATCCTGATAATGTTAGAGAATCAAGACCAGCAGGAACATCTTTAATTACAACCAACAACCAACGAAGCACAGATCACCCCGAATAGATCCGCTGCACAGATTCAAACAGAATAGGTCCGCTGCACAGATTCAAACAGAATGGGCCGCCTCACAGATTCAAACAGAATGGGTCCGCTGCACAGATTCAAACAGAATGGGTCCGCTGTGCACATTCCACAATAACGCTTTCCTCTGTGTTATCACCGCTAGTATCATTTTTCTTGCATAAATATTAGTGTTATTATAATTAGTAATATCGTTGTTAGCAGTAGTGATTATCATTCATTTCGCTTTTAAGGCTTAATAATGAGGGCAGTATTGAAATTTACATATAATTCTTAATAAACACTTATATTCTTCTTTTGATACATCGGTGATAAACTGATTTTGGAAAACAAAAAGTCCCCGGAACCCAAGACAAACTGTTCACGAAGACATTCTACCAAGGAACTAGACAAACCAACCACCATGGCGGATAAAAGTGTGTTACAACATTCGTTTAACAGCAGCTTCTCTATAGATATTGATAAAACTGTGATATATTACCATATTACGGCAACTGGAGCAACATATGTCATGGTGGAGTTTACGTCAGGTTTAGTGGCTGGCATTTACATTGATTCGGTGAACCCATTAAAACTCCATTAAAACTCAAGCCAATTAAAATGTATCTGCGCCTATGGATACCTACACGACATCTGGTATTCAAATTACTCCTCGTGTCTCATGCTTATCGAGACCAAAGTTTCGGCTGGACATAACGTTTTGCGTCTTGAACCACGGTGCTTCTGCCGGCTTTCATGCCTTTCCCCGTCATTGGCATTTTCACCACCTGGGTGAAATATCCTCGCCAATCTGCCGGTTATAGGGGGGGAAACCCCACCTGAATCGCAAATCCCAAAGAAGTACGGAGGGCAATATACAATCTTTAACCACGGCGCTTTCGCCAATCGTAATGCCTCCGCCCGTTATTGGCATTTTTACCACCTGGGGGAAATATCGTCGCCAGTTCGCCGGTTATGTGGGGGGAGGGAATGGGGTAGTGAATCTGAATCGCGAATCCCCAAGAATTAGGGAGAGAAATATCGAATCTCCACGGTGAGGACTGTTCAAGGCCCGGCGCGTAAAAAAACACATAGGGCTATAAAGTCTCGTTCGCCTAGACTTCCGGTTTACTAATTTTGGGGACAAACAAACGAAGCACGTGTTCAGGACGAGTTTAGAATCTCTGCGCACACTGGTATCCTGACTATCTGTGACGTAGGCGTGACGTGTATGTTACTCAAAGAGAGAGACTGGGAACCAGACTATCTGCGCAAGAGCCAGGCGCCGAGGGGTGGGTCCATTGCGGAAGGCCTAGCGCTATAATTAAGACTATTTAAGAAATATAACTGCCAAAAACGGATAGATGACATATTTTTCATTCAGTTGCGTCACCACAATGACTAATATTCGTTACGACCGGACAACACGGCTGAGAAACTAACGTTTTTTTGCATTTCTTACGAAAACGAGACATTATGACGTCACATGGATTCTCCCCGAGTGACAACATTGACGCAACGCTTCAAACAGAAAACTTACAAAGAATGAAGAACTTTGTCTGTTCGTGATCCAAAATTGATACGAAAACATCCTACTCGTCTTAATTTACCTTTACCATGTGGTTTAATGACGCGTCCGTGTGTTGTTACTCCATGCGCTGCACATTTTGACAGCCGAATGGTTAAGTCGATCACTTGCTCTCGCCATTTTTGTTACCGCGGAGGCACGTGAAACTCTGTGACGTCACTCGCAGTTTGGAGAACTCGCGAAAGCCCGGGTGCAGGGCTAAATTTAGAACGCTATTTTTAGCTTTCGGGTGTTGTGAAGACGGATTTTTCCTTGTATATTCCCAAAGTTCTGCGCTCCATCGCCTCCAAATATTTTAACGTCTATCTCCCATAGCCATGTTTAGTGAAATGGTACTCATATTCTTTAGAATAAACCTGGAAAGAAATTGACTTATAGCTGCCTATTGTTCAACATGGAGCACGTGTGTTTGTTTGTCCCCAAAATTTAAGTCTCGCGGCCCGATCGCGAGAACTGTATAGCCCTATTAAAAGTGATATCGCGAATATCGATGAATTTACATAAAGCTGTAACAGATCGCCGTTAATGGAGAAAAGGGCCTTCGCGTTGAACCAGGAATTGTACGGATAGCGCTCACCAAAAATCGCCAACAGCTAATCGTGAATGTCCAAGAATTCCTGGAAGCTAATTGCGGAGATAGGAAAAGTATTCCCTTCCCTGGTAATAGTGATGTAGCTGTACTGTTGGACCGGTACCACCCAGGCGCAGGTACCCAGCACAGAGGAATATAGCCACGTAGGCGGAGGCGACGTGGCCGCTGGGTGGCACGCTTGATCAGCTCCTTCTCAGGCCCAAAGGCATTATGCGATTTACACCCGTGTCTAAGAAAACTTGTTCCCCTTCTCGCCCCACCCATCGGGCCCCGCCTCCTCCTCTTTTGCCGGTCCTTTTATGCAGTTTTCCTGATTTAAGGTCAAATCACCCACGGTAATGACATGGTTGCTTGTTAAAGCAATATACTTACATGCGCCATCTTAGATTTGTTACATTTTAGAGACTAAAAGTATCTCAAAATTAGGGTACATATATTTTTTATATCTCTGAGAGTCTGTAAAAGAACAATTTCAACATAAAACCGCGCGGTTTATTTATATCGCGCGCCGACGTGATAGCGAGCCGCGGTCGACATCACACACAAAATAGAGAACAGCGAACAGGCGCGCAAGGATATAACTTCTGCTCTAGTGACCAAAGTGACTCTCCGGATAGCCCACAGGCTTTCATTCAAGACAGAATATATGTATTTGACATGAGGAAGAGGTTGGTAATAAAAAGAATTACAGAATACATTGCTTTAAAAGGAAAAACGCGTTTTATTCCATGCACTGCATTCTCACTTCGCAGGTTGGTTGTTCAGTACAGCATGGCGTGAATATCATCGATAAAAACAGGTCTGAGAGACCTCACTATATCGCTTGCCTGTGTGAGGGATGATGCCTCGGTATGTCGGAAGCACGAGGGACATAACCATCACTTCCACCCCTTTGTGGGCGTGACCAAGTGGAGGTAATACACCAGTTAACGAGTGAGTGAGTGATAGATCACGGCGGGTTGAATCTAAGTCGATATCAGTACGGTTTAATCGTGCGGTCACCATGGCTGAAGCGATGGGTCGGAGTTATAAATTAGCTCAACTGTGGAATTTATTACTCTCGTAAACATTCAGACCCGCCCAGAAGGTAGATTTTTCCTGCATGCCTATCCCATGGAGGTTTTACCTGAGGGTCTTTTGACCTATGAGACATCAGTGTTCACAAGGTAGGATTATGCCACATGTCATATCCTTATTACGCAATCACACGAGTCTGTTTCTATCACGGCACAGAAAGACAAGACCCATCGGTCATAAAATAGCCTATGGGTTTGTCCCAGGGCCTGCCCAGACGGAAATATTTCCTTTTGGTCATGACCCATAGGCGTGATTTAGAGGTAAACTCGTGTCGTCTGGATTGCAAATTTAGTTGTTCCTTCTGCAGGATTTATGTTTTCCCAGTACCGTTATATTGTGATGATCCGTAAGCCAAGTGACAAGAAAAGTTACAACTCAGAGGTGAGTCACCCCTCTCTCCTACCCCTCAATGTTTAACTCCTATCCCTCACTGTCCGTGATGTTGTATAATTTCATCACATGTTATGTGATGATCGCCAAGCAAGATGTCTGCACAAAGATCTGGTATTTGCATTTAGAAACAAATCAAAGGGCGGTATGGCGTGAGACGTACATCACACCCACACCCTCAGGTATCGAAGACTAGAAGGATATACGGACCAGGCAATGGATGCAACGCAATCATGTAGTGCTGCAAAGCTTTCTTAACAATGACATACGAACGCGATGAAAGGTAAATGTAAGCTTAGAAAGACAACAAATCAAAGCATCATTGACAATATAATTAATATTATTGCTTAGTGCACATGGCGAAGAGATTTGGGCCAACGTATATTTTTGAAAGCTTGAAAGCAACCTGTGCAGTTTGTACAACATGAATCCTTAATTGAATCTGTACTGCGGATCTGCCAATCTCTATTTTGGCATGGACACCCCCACCACCGCTCTTGTGGGGTAACCCCCACCTTGCATTACTATCAGCATCCCCAACTCGCTATGAATTGTTCAGGAAAATTTATTCCAACCCCAACTAGACCCAACATGTTTGCCCAAAATGGTGAATCCGCACAGATTGCTCATCGCTTCCCCGACGATGGCTGTGAGGCGAGAAGAAGGTTTCAGGTTAAATATGGTGCCACATCCGAAGGTCACTCGGACAAAGCACTCTAGCGCTTCCTGCTGCGCTATGCGGCGACAGCGGCTGCCACGGCCTGTTGGCGTCCAGGCCAGACGAGGCATTAGGGGTGTCTGGCCCGAGGAACAGATGGCGGAAATGTCCTGTCAACTCGCGTGTCTCCGGTCCCCACGTCAACGGAGAGATAAAGTGGAACTGAGAGCTGGACAACGAAGCAGAGAGAGAAAAAGGGGGACTAGGGAGAACGCGAGAGAGTGAACGCGAGACAGAGAGAGCATTATTGCGAGATGGACGCAGAAGGAGAGACCGGAGCGAGCGGATGATAGGTGGGATGGAAACAAGAAAGCGCAATAGGGCCAGAGAAATCAAGATGGACGGAGAACGAAAGAGGATGGCAGAACAAGAGGCATCCAAGTGGACGTCGAGCGAGTGTGGCAGAGATGGATGGAGGGATGACTGGTCGTGGGAGAAAGAGAACCAAAAAATGGGATGGTTGGTTGCATATTCAGGAGGACGCTTTAAACAGTTCTGGTCATATCGCGTCAATTGGAGGAGGAGGATAAGATCGGAGCTATGTCCCCCGGGGTAACCCGCTATTCTTTGTGAATACCGTAAATGCATATGTAACAGTCACTGTATAATTTTTAATGTTTAAATGAATTAATATCATTATTTTTTATTTCAGATGTCAGATTACTGTTGCGTCCCTGGATGTAACAGTCGGGGATGCGGACACAGCTTTCCAAAAGATAATGCGTGTACAGATAAGTGGATCATAGCGATTAAGAGATCTGACCCAGCGACCAAAAAAGTATGGCAGCCATCCAAACATTCTAAAGTATGCCACACGCATTTTTGTGTTGAGGATTACACAACTGCATTGCTTGGTACAGTACTTAGTTCATGAATCATAACCCATCAAACACATTTTTATTGTCACAAATATACTTCTACTTTATAAATTTAATGACACTAGATCTAGCTACTCACTATGAATCAATTAAGCAAACCCCTTTAATATGTTGTCAGTACCCACCTTCATGGATACCCTATATTCTAAAAATAGGTTTTCTAAAATACTTCTTTCTTTAAGAAATAGCAGGCCGGTAGCATCGAAGCAGATAGAGAAAGTTTTTTTTTTTTTTTTTTTTTTATTTCATTTCATCCGCAGCAGGTATCGAGTACAAATATTTCAAGGCACAGGCATACAAATATACAATAAACTATCAAACTGCTCATTCAAATATTGGTCTGAGTGGGCCCCACTTTCTATCAAATTTACACAAACTGGATCCCTCCTTACTGTACCCAATACATCGCTCTGTGAAATAATTGGACTTTATAAACCTAAGATATACTTGGAGGTTTGGTGTCTTCCCTTTCTATTTACATATGTAAATGTGTCTTTTTACAATAAGTATTAAGTGATTAACTAAACTACTACACCGTGTGTCGGAAAGCCCGAAAATTATACTAATTATAGTCAATAAAGGTGTTGTTCTCACTTGTATATATGGTTCTAACCAATTAGCAAAAGCTATCCATACACCCTTAACATACGGACAGTCCCAGAAGAGATGGGTGATGGATTCTGGGGCCCTACTACAAAATGTACAAACATCCGTGTCTTTCACCTTACAATTTTTCAAATAGACATTAGTCGCGATCACCCTAAGCAATATCTCAAACTGGAAACTTCTAAGCTTTTCATTTACCGTGGCGTCATACGACAATACATAGTGACGTTGCCATTGATCACGTGACCACGTGCATTCTAGCTCATTTTCCCATTTCCCTTCATTAACATTATTCCTTTTCAGATACATTAATAATTTATTATAAATGAAA
Organism: Arenicola marina; assembly: GCA_964019135.1. Classification (NCBI taxonomy): domain Eukaryota; kingdom Metazoa; phylum Annelida; class Polychaeta; family Arenicolidae; genus Arenicola; species Arenicola marina. The sequence goes on from OZ025265.1 coordinate 16,432,839, forward strand.
TTGCACACCTTTATTTTACTTTGTAATTCCTGTAATGCACAGGTTCGTGTACTAATAAAAAGCTCCGTATCAATAGGCTTAGCATAGACAGCTTTCCACTCTCGAGGAAGCGAATGTATCAAGCTATAAAAGTCAGCGAAGTTAACATCAATCTGGTACCGATCCCTGAATTCTGACCAACCCAATAAAGTTCTGTTTTCGTCAAACAGGTCTTGTACATATATGACACCTTTCTGTCTGAATAACTTCTTTTTTTCTAACCACAAGATTATAGTTTGTAATAAAGTACGAGTTCCAGATAGGGTACCCGGGAAGATCTGCGTTAACGCTTTCTTCTGTTTTTTTATATTCATACCACGCTTTAAACAAGTCGGCCCAAAAGGGGTTAGACACACTAGAATATGCTTTCAGTGACTGAAGGTTAAGGTCCCAACACAACTGTCTTTCTTCGCAAATAGTATCACAAAAGAGTTGTTGCCATTTACCATCCGTTTTTACAATACGGTTTATCCACGAAATTTTTAACGCTTTCTGAAACGATTCAATATGTGTCAGACCTAAGCCACCATTTTAACAGTCTGACATACCCTATTCATAGAGATTTCGCCTTTCCACTTTTCCAGATAAAATTTCGTACCAATTTAGTCAATTTATCAAAAACAAATTTTCCTGGTGTAGGCAAAACTGACATAACATGTACAAATTTGGGTAGTGCCAGAGATTTCACAACTGTCACTCTGCCCCTGTATGACAGGTTTCTCTTTCCGTATGCATTCAAAATTCTGTCAAATTCAACAACTTTACTGTCATAATTTAGGGCCGACATTTGTTCTAAATCTGTAGAGAACTTAATACCAAGCAAAACTAATTCATTAACCTATTCAATTGGAATGCCCGTAAAAGATGTGGTATCCCACGGTTTTCCTAAACACACAGCTTTTGTCTTCTCTACATTCATACGCAAACCTGATGCAATACCAAAATCCTCCATGATCTTTAACACCCTTCTTAACGATGATTCACTGCCATCTAGTAGTAGGAAAGTTTCATCCGCATATTGACCTATCAAATATTCAACCTCATTTATAACAATACCTATAACCAAACTGTCCTTCTTGAGGTGCATGGCAAGTGGCTCTATGGCTAATATAAAAACATATGGCGATAATGGATCACCTTATCGACACCCTCTACCAATAGTAAATTCTTCTGAGAGATTACCGTTATTCACAACACTGCTCTTAGGTTCTTTATAAACAATATTAAACCATTTTATAAATGACGGGCCGAATCCATATGCTTTAAATACACTGTTTATATATTTCCAGCTTACAGTGTCAAACGCTTTCTCGAAGTCTATTCAAAGTGGCATACCGGCCTTATTTCTATCCTGCATATAATGCATTATGTCATACACCAGTCTTGTACTTTCCCCGATGAATCTTCCCTTTAGAAAACCTTTTTGATCATTACTAATAATGTTTGGTAATACTTGTTTCATCCTAGTAGCTAATACCCCAGTTAATATTTTCAAATCTGCATTTAATAAGGATATAGGACGCCATTTTTTTTATGTATTCCCTAGGCTTATCGCCCTTCGGTAAACATGTAATTATCCCCAACCTTTGGGTTACTGATAGCGACTCAGATGTATATGTCGTTTGAAGGCTGCGATACAAATAGGTTCCAATGTCATTCCAGAAAAATTTATAAAAATCTATTGGAATCAATTCCCGGTGACTTATTATTTTTCATCTCCTTAATGACCAATTTAATTTCATGTAACGTAATGTTACCCTCACATAGATCTCTCTGTTTTTTCATTTAGGCGCTTGATGTTTGCTGGCTGTAAAAAGGTGTGTATCCTTCGGCCCTAGTATGATCACAATTTGCATAAAGGTTACAATAATATTTCCTAATTTCTTGAAGGGTTGCGGCTGGTTCCCCGATTTCTACGTCATCGATCACAAGTTAACTAATCAATTTGCATACATAGTTTCTCTTTTCTAGACTACAAAAATAATGACTAGATTTCTCACCTTCTTCATACCACCTAGCTTTTGATCTTAGGATACTACCTTTGACTTTAGATATACGTATCGTTTCTAATTCATCGTTTAATGAGTCTAAAATACCGGCATCTCTGATAGTTGACCCTGACTCAATTTGTGAGATTTGCATTTCAATGCTCCTTTCCCTCGCCATTTGACATTTTTTCTTGTAACTACTATAGCTAATTGTATGACCCCGAAAGAAAATTAATTATTTGAGATCAGACGTATCTGTTGAATATTCTCATCCACTGATTAGGGGCTCTTTTTATTAATTATCGACTTCTCTAAGACACATTTCGGGCAGAAGTAGCCGGGCTATGAGGAGAAGCAGCATAACGGTGAACGATGTGCAGGAGCGGGACCAAAAACACGAGCAAGAGGAGGAGGGAGGAACACTGCAGCTAGAAATACAGCAGGAAGTGATCATCCAGACGGAGTTTTCGGAAATGGATTGCACAAGCTCACAACCGGAACCTGGGCCAGTCAGTACCCTTTCTTTTACCAATCGTTCGACCCAATGTGAAAGTTCTAGATTATTTTCCATCCATAATTTTGTTCTGATGCCAGATACCATTCGGTATTGCGTTTTTGTTTTGAGGATTATGGACATTTCATGTTTTTCTTTCACAACCTTGGTCCAGCTTCGTCGTGTCTAAAGGGGTTGGGCAGTTTAACACTCCCAGCGGAGGATCAGTTGTTTCTGACCCTCATGAAGCTGCGAAAAGGAAGGGACGATTTTGAGCTAAGCTCTTTCTCTAACATTAGAATAGCAACGTAGCCCTGGCAACAAAGCGCCTGGGTGTACTGTTTGACATAAAAGCACTGTAACTTTGGCAGCAAAGCCTCTTCGCAATAACTCTTGTTATATTTGATTTCAATTACCAGAGAGTCTTTGAAAGTATACACAACAAAATAGTACACTCTTTCCTGTAACCAACATTTGTCCCTGTACTTAATCATAATAGTTATGGGTCTCTTAGGACGCAAGCTCTCTCCTTTTCTCTCTAACTACCTAAAGGTAACCTAAAGACTAACCACAATAGTCTCCTCTCTCCCAAGAAAGGGGCATTTCACTTCCACAACAGGATCGTTTCTCACCAATCCATCCGGGGTAGCTGCTAGACATGAGTACTTTGGACAAACAAATAGTCCGCATCTTCGGACAGCTAGTCTAGTATGTTTGGAGAATTCTTCCAACGCAACATGCTCATTCTGGCGTCCATGACGAATAACGTCTGTTGACAATGTTCTGGCACGATGCATAGATTCACAAAACGTGTTCATAGTTCGTTTGTTTATCTTAGAAATTTCGCCGATATGGGATGCAGTCACACGCCAGGTTCTTTCGCTGTGCCACAAGGGTGAAGTAGCCTGACCCTTTGTTTCATCTGTTATCTTTCTGACTTCTAAGTCCCGTCACCTGTTAGATAACATAGGCAGTCATTGATTGACATATTGAGATTGACTAAGAATTTTGAAAGTTAAGGTACAGAGATTCTTATTTTCTACAAACGTTATTAGCGTTATCAATCCAATATTCTGTAAATGGCAGGTCCGTGTATGCGTGGTCCATCGCAGCAGTTTAAATGTCAGCCTTGGGGATCAAGTAGCGCCCGGGCAAGATCTTTCCCTCTGGCGTAGCAGTAATTGGTAAACTGCAACGATCAACAATACAATCGTACATTAAGGCTACAGCTGACCGAGTGCATAAATGGTAAATGCCCTTCGGCGTTATGCGTGACATACATGCCTGTAAACACCACCCGAGCTCCAACTGAACATTAAGTAGACATGGCTACGATATTCCATTCGTTCAACAGGTTGACAATGGTATATTATTTACCCTAGAATATACTCCATTGTACTGGTCTGGGCGAGGATCCTCCAAATTTGAGCGCTCTAAGCACGATACTACCATCATATATTAAATTTTTGATAACACATTTCGGAGTGTACATTGATTATTTGTATTACCGGTGAAATATTCAAAAGCTTACCCTACTTGTTTTTCTTGGCAGCACTAACAATGCCTGTCGCGAAACAAAAGATGTTATTCTCCTGTAAAAGATAGATATGGTATACCATGTTAGAAGAAGTAATACAATTACAAATACAAACCTATCATAATTATAAACCTTTATATTCATTACATGTGTATGGCTAATAAATGTATAGATATCTTTGTCTATTCTGTTAGTAAATAAATAAATATCGTCTAATTACAAATAAAATTACTGACAGATCAAACTTCAATGCCTTAAGGACACACTTGCCCCTGGGGTAGCCTAAAACCTTATAGGCTGTGCGGGCTGAGACGCATAAACACCCCCTCCCCCCCTGCCCCCCCCCCCCCCCTACTCAAAACTTACTATTTACATGAGCGATAATAGGTGAAAATAACAAACACAATCTTATCATAGCGAGCGAAGCGAGCTTCTATAGCAACACACATGTCCATGCGATTGAAAAACTTGACCACATGAGCGATAATACCGGTCCCTCACAGATGAGCGATAATACCGGTCCCTCAGGCCGAATTTTCGGACTGTGTCGGACTCTATCATTGGCTTAAATTGAACCTTAATTAAACACTCTCGCAGGTAGGCGGCGCGTGAATTCGAACTGCCGGGTGGGACGTAACGCTTCGTCCACACAATTATGACACTTCAAATCTGATTTAGATGACTGAGAAACAACCGATTGGGCGAATGTTTCAACGACTACGTGATTAAACCATATCATCTTCAGAAAACTGTGTAAGATACGAATAGCACAAAAGCCTTCTTCAACGAAAGGTACCGTCCGCTTTTAGATTGGAATCGAGGGGTATTATCGCCCACCTTGCAGTGACACTGACAGTATTATGTTTGGAAATTTTGTAAACAAAGTTCCGTGCTTTTTGTCAAAACTTTCCCAGGTTTTCCGAACTTAATTGTCCTTGACAAATTAACTGCTGGTTCGATTACCAGGCTTTGTGTATTTACATTGTCTGGTCCGGGTAGCATGAGTAGCCGTTTTCGGATTGAACAATTGAATTGTCAGTCAACGGGCTAAAAGTGTTTAAATTGGCCTAATGAATGATGGATACGGCTTCAGCTCCAAAGGCGAAATAGGTAGGTTAACATTAAATAACACATTATTTTTCACTGGTACCTTTTGACAGTCATCGCAGCACACAAGCACCAGATGATAGATCTGCCAAGGTACAACTCACTGTCAATGTTTTAAGCTTCAAGTATGGAAAGCCTCCACCCCTGAAATATTTAATTTGAAGAGTTTCATTAAGACCAATTAAACAGGAGTTTAAACCATAAATGTAAATATTTTAAGAATATTTTATTATATATTGTTTACATAAGACTTACTATTTCATATTTTTGACACATTTTGCCTACTTTTGACACCTCAGGATAATTCAGATTTATTCACAACCATATCACTCATCTATGATTTGAAAAAATAGTGGTTTTTCAGTGCTATTTTTGTTAAGTTTCAGATGATTTTAATCTATATAACTTATTTAAATTCATGCCATTATTACGATTTTTAATCAAATGCAGAATGTATATATTTTATTCATCTTAAACAAACATTTAAATTTTAATATTGTCCCAATATAATAATTTTTGATGTAAAATGTCATTAACTGGTTTTCCCTGCCAGACAAATATAGATCTAGATTACCAGTGCAAAACAATACAGGACCTATAAGTGTTTTCATATTCAGTCTATTTGGGCATAGAAATTAAACATATCACCAGCTATTCTATTACAAAAATAGCTAGGATGTCAAAAATTCAACAAATACTGAACGAAATCGCTTTTCCCTAAACTCAACAACCTGTCTTAAAATGTCCGGCTTTGAAGATATTTACAAACAAAAATGGTGGGAGTTTGTATTGTCAACATCTCGATCCTTGCTGACCAAACATTACAACGTAATCAAAAAGGCAACCATATAGAAAACAGTTTCATTAGCTCATATCATAACCAACACAAATATGACACCATTTTGAGAACCTGCATACTGTCTGGACCACTATACATGTACTACTTTCAAATATAGGTATACTGGGTATACCTAATAAACAGGGGTTTAACATGTGAAAGTGGTTAAATAGGAAACTAACATATATAAGCAGTTACTCCATATTTATCTTTATTTTTTAACTGCATTTCTTGTACATCATATCAGTGCTTACATTGGTAGCGAATTGCATAGCAGAAGGACCTAAATTAACTGATAAAACTAATACTTCTGACATGGTGTACTATAGTACTTCTGATTATAGCAACAAGACTGGTCACAACAGGCCCTGAAAATATGTTCTTCATGAACAAGGATTTACCCCAGAATAATTTCAATTGAAATGATACAAGTAGTCCTTCTAATGGAACTAGAAATATTGATGGGCATGTTGTCAACAAAATCATTTTAGCCAGATTAAAGCATTTTCTGTGGAACGGTGTCTTTTTTCTGATGAACAAAATTGCGCATTATTGTAGCTTTCACCTTTTAACTTATATCTGCTACATAGATATTATAAACTATGCATTATTGTAGATTTCACCTTTTAACTTATATCTGCTACACAGATATTATAAACTATGCATTCAACCGCAAGAGTGTTAATACTAGAAAGATCATACTATAATTAATACTACCAGTATGTTTAGTAAATTTCATGCATTTAATGGGTGGACAATTGCAATAAATCAATGACTATCTAACCTTGGCTTAAAATATCTCATTAACCTACTTATAATAAGTAAAAAACAAAAACTAACAGAAAAATAAAATAAGGAATAATTATCATAAAATAATATCCAAACGAGTAACAGAAAAATACATAAAGAATAATTATCATAAAATAATATCCTGAATTATTAGCCCAATTAATTACTTATTCTTATATTTCTCTGTGTATGATCCTAAGACCATATATTAAAGCTAAACAACTAATATGTGTATGGGTAATATATTTAAAGACAGCTTTATCTTTTGCATTAGTAAATAAATAAATATACTGTCAAATTACTAATTACAAATAAAATTACTGACAGATTAAACTTCAATGCCGTAGCTTGGCTTAAGCCAAGGACACACTTGCCCTGGGGTAGCCCAGGCTAGGCTGTGTGTGGGCTGAGACGCAGGCTAACATTCTGTAACCCTACCCCCCACTACTCAAAAGTGAATGTTTACATGAGCGATAATAGGCGAATGTAACAAAATAACACCCACCTCTCGATCATGTCGGCTTTTCTTCCTCGGGTGCTGGCCCCATATTGTCTTAGTTTCAACTTTAGTTGATTTGTTGTCAGCCGAACAAAATTCGCCATCCTACAGGTAGCAGAAGGCGTGCATACATTGATGGCGATGCCATCTGCCGCACCGCTCTGCGGCAAAAAATGGAACTGCGGTGAAAGTCCCCCAATACATTACCGCGTGGTTGACGGGCCACTGCGCCAATACAAACTCTATAACAAGCTTAACACAGTCTTTATAATTACATTACTGCGTGGTTGATGGAGCTTTTGAATAACAATTATTTACAACTTTTCCTTGCCGCCATGTCACTGTTACATCACCGTTTTTGTCTCGCATTTTAGTGTTAAATTGCTAAACTTCTGTAACAGTGATATAATGGCAAGAAAAAAAACTTATTGTAAAGTTCCATAAATATAAAAAGTGAGCAAATTTAATTGCGGGCATTTTCGTCGACTTTGAAACTATAAAGGTATGAAGAACAACTTAAATGGATTTCTAATGTGCATTTAGTGTAATTTAGTGTAAATTCTGCAATGGACACCTGAAGAATGCTAGTTTTAAAATTTACGCTCCATGTCAATATTTACTACATAACCCCATCTCGCTCTGCAAAACCAAAAATATGCCACCGTAGTCCGGGCAACCTAGGGATATACCCAAAACAAATTGCAATAGTAATCAAACCTGTTTTTTTTTATTCCGTATGTATCTAGTAGTGGTGTTTCCAAAATCTACCAAAATCTATTTATTGGAACATATTTTTAAGGGGCTGGCTGACTTTACCCTATTAACCCCACAAGAAGCGATGTACTTTTACATAAACGAAATGATAGGTAGGCGAGGCAGCTGAGACCCGCACTACGAATTGTGACCTGCATGCTCATATTTCCAGTGTGCATGATAGAGATGTATTTAATCTACAAACTGCAACAAACATTCATAAAATATCTTGTGCATGAAAGTTTATATGACATTTTAAAATACGAACCTCTTTTCATGTACCGGCTGTCGATCGACGCAGTGTATTTGCATGGCGAGCCGGATGGGCCTCCGGTTTGACAGACTTTTCCATACTTGGTCCGATATTCACAATTCAATCGATTATTGACGCCTTTTATCCTGATCATATGAATAAAATACGAATGTGGGAGGGGAAGGGGTGGCGTGTGTGGGGTTAAGAAATGACATTTTTTCTTCCACCATGACAATGCATATTTCATCTCAATCAAATGTGACATTTCCAGGGGGAAGTGGTTGTGGTGGGGGGGGGGGGTAGGGAGTTTAAGGAGATAGTAGAGGGGACACCATTAGATAGAGAGGGCACACATTCTAAGTTTGGATGGTACCCAAGTTATTGGAGGGAAGACACGCCCAGTTGGGACGGTACCCCAAGTTATGGGAGGGGAGACACTCCAAATTAGGGGAAGGAAGACACCTAAAGTTGGGGTGGTAGCCAAAGTTAGGGGGTAGGGAGACATTCAATATTCGGATGGTACCCCCAGAATTGGGGAGGGAAGACGCCCCAATTTAGGGGAGGGGACACGCCCTAAGTTAGGGTTGGTGTCCCGTGAACACCCAACCCCCGGTTTTCAAATTCCTAGATCCGCCCCTACTACTGCAAAGAGATCTGTTAGGGGGTCGTAGGCCGAGATTTTCGTGAGGGGTGGTGCACAAGCCAAGTTCTGGCAAGTTTTTCCAAGTTAGGGGAGGGAGACACCCTAGATTAGGGGAAGGAACACACCTCAAGTTGGTGAAGTACCCCCTGTTTGGGAAGGGGGTGCCCCAAAATGGGAGAGGGGAGACACCTCAAGTTAGGGAGATAACTGAAGTTAAGGGAGGGTGGAAAACCCCAAGTTCGGGTAGTACTCAAAGTTTTGGGAGGAGAGACACCCCAAGTGAGTGGAGGGGAGACACTCCAACTTAGGGGAGGGGAGACACCAAAATATTAGGAAAGAGGAGGCAACTCGAATTGGGGTGGTACTCCAAGTTAGGGGAAGGGGAAATACCCTAATATAAGAGTCGCGAGACACCCCATGTAGGGGCGGTGCTTCAAGTTTGAGGAGGAGAGACACCCCAAGTTAGGGGAGCGGAGTCAACCCAGGTTAAGGTGGTACCCCAAGTTTGGAGAGGGAAAAGGCCACAAGTTATGACGGGGGGGGGGCACTCCGAATTAGGTAGGGGAAGACTCCTCAGGTTGGTGTGGTACCTCAAGTTTGGGGAGGAGAGATACCAAAAGTTAGGGGAGGAGAGACACCCAATATTTGAGGGAGGGAAGAGGCCTCAAGTTTGAGGAGGGGAGAGGCCTCAAATTATGGGAGAGGAGACACCCCAAGGTGGACCACCCGAACTTGGGGTGGTACCCCAAGTTAAGGTGGTAGCCTCAAGTAAGTGTAGGGTAGACACCCTAAGTTAGAGCAGGGGAGATACCCCAAGTTAGAAGAGGGTATACACCCTAAATTAGAAGAGCAGAGACACCCCAAGTTAGGAGAGAGGCGACACTCAAAGTTGGAGTGATACCCTAAGTTACGGGCAGGTAGACACCCCAAGTTAGGGATGAGGAGACTCCCTTTTTTTGCAGAGTTTGTATTACAGAGATGCGGTTAGACGGCAACCCAAGGCGTTCAGGGGTAAACTACTTGGTTGGCGCTGTGGCTGTAGACGGGCCCTGACAGATTTGCGCCCGTCCTACAGCCATAGAACTGGGGCTAGAGGAGGAGATGCAATATAGATATAAATGAAACGAGCAAAACCGAAAAGAGAAAGAGGCGTAGGCAACGCAATCAGAAAAAGAAAAGAGATATGGGAGCCCGGGCGTCGCGTCAGCCCAAAGCTTTGAGACAGGGGGAGGGGGCTCAATGCAACTATACAACGATGTGGTGACCACGTGCCAAAAGTCCTTCATAAAGATGGCATTCCATTACGTAACGCTCGCTTCCCAACATATAGCATGTTTCTGGGATGTCTTTAAATCCAAGGAACGTTGGTTTGATTTCGATTCACCCCCCCAAAGAGGATCCGACAACAGCCTCTGGGTGATGACCGAGACAATGGACTGTCCGTTCCGATGCCTTTCGGAAAGCCAGTAAGCTAGTGGAAATAGCAATAATAAGTCATTCAGATACAAACTCACCGTGCGGGCTCATTTGAGTCACGCCTTTATTTTATTGTTTTCGTTCTGTCTTTCTGGTTCCCAACAGCATGGACCTCTACGAGTGCAAAACCACAATTGGCAATCCATGAATAAAGTTGTTACAAAATGAGGCAAAAAAAGTGGACACTCCCGCCCCCCCCCCGCCGCGCGCCGCGCCCCCATGTTTGAGGCGGCGTGCCTCCCCCCCTCCAAACCCACCCCGGCGGGGGTGGGGGGGGGGGTACAAGTTTTCAGTGGATCCGCCTCCCCGGTCGTCGATACCCGCGGAGATTAACACGCAAAAAACGACTTGGAACGATGACATGAAAAACACGAAATACCTTTCCTTTTCCAAGTGTATATATTAACGTTCGCCTTGCAAAAGCAACGTATTGCAGATAACTAATGCCGTCCTCCGGCAGCGAAATGTGCCGTTTGAAACAATTCGACCTGGAAGTATAAGAGGATGGGCCACAGGGAGTGGCGGTGCATACTTCAGCGACCTTCCCATTGGCGTCTCAGCGACAGAAGACACGCGCGTGTGCCAATGGAAGGCCAATAGACACCCGGGAAGGAGACATCTCAGCTAATCTTGTCCCCCCGGGGCAGCGCTTATTATTAAAGACAGCCTTGAGCGCCTGGCGCACATAATCCCCGGCTTGGAGAGGCAATAACATGGCATTATCCGTCAAGGTCATATCGCAGCCTATTTGGGCGCAGGGTCACGATTTCATGCTCCCTAAGCGAGGCGCCGCAGGATCTAATGACCTTTGAGAGCCAATGAAACGATAGCGTCATGGAGAGGTTAATTAGACCCCCTGTGTGACATCCGCGATGACGTTTATATCACCCTCCAGGATATATATGATATGAAGGATATGCCTCATGGGCTTGCTGGACTTGGTTGCTTTCATAGGAAGTCCCTCGCATCCGATAGCACGTTAAAACGAATTTACTGCATGCAAGGTCCAGGCCATCATATCTACCGCACTAATTTCGACCCTACAATAATGCTTGATACAGTATTTCACAGCCTGCATGAAAAGCAGGAACTGTGTTTGATAATTTGCAGCAATATACATATTTTGTTTAACAATTAACGTCAAGTGATTAATAAGGTGGCTATATTTCAAACATGGTTGATGTTGATGGTCAGTGTAAAACGACTATCATATCTAGTCAGGTGGTCATAGAAGTGGTCTTCATTTTGATGTCTCACGTGTATCCTTACCTTAGATTGTAGCACTGATGGAGCTACGTACAGATCGGCACTCCCGAGTTAAATTTTATCCAAGTTTGTATGTCATTGTAAGTGGTTCTTGACAGTTCCAGTCTTCCCGAATGTGAAAACTGCAATTGCGAATTCAGTGAAATCGAACGGCGTAGAAACCATTATTAAACCTTTTTCCGAGTGATGGTGACTTGTGACATATTTGGCATAATGTTAACCACTGACTGATACTGCTGTGTAATGCGCCTTGTTTTAGCAAACCATTCATCGCTAAATAATATTTTTGCGCTACACGAATAGATTAAAAGAGTTTATAAGAATTTGAAAGTGGAAAAAATCATAGTAACAAGACAACTTACTTAATAAGTAAGTGAATATCATGATACCATTAATCTCAGTATTATAACTAGGTTATGCCACAAATCGTGATGGTAAATGGAGCAGCACAGTGCCGGAAATTCACTTCTGTCCATCATAAAAGATTGAATTGAAGAGGAGAGAATAACTGGTCATTGCCACGAACATTTAACCATGCTGGCAACTCACGTGTTCCCATGGTGATCAATGACCACCGGCCTAGTGGTGTGTCTTCCTCTTATTCTCCCTCCGTTTTTGATGGTATGGTCTTCACTTCGTGGGTAGTAAACTACATGCCCTCTCGGGTTTATGTGACTTAGAACAGTCGGTAATCAAAGGCTATGGACGTGAGATAAGTGATCCAGTGTGATGTAAGTGACGGGGCGATAATAGGGTCTGACAGAGAAAATTATGCAGCGCCATGACCTGTCTTTCTGTGGGATACGTGATTGTTATATAGAGAGAGAGATAGAGAGAGAGAGACGATATGCATATGGCATTGCGTTGAGTGCGAGATGGGTTTATCTCAGCACAAGTCTCCAAAATCCTGCCTGAGCCTTTAGGCGAAGGCAGGATTTCGGAGATGCATGCTGTGATAAACCCATCTCGCACGAGAAGCAATGCCATATGTATTTTCTCGCTTCATACGTCGCCATTAAGTCAACACGGAGATCTAACGATGAAAATGATACTCACAACTGCAGTCTGCATCTAAATATTTGGTCGAAATCATAACAGTGGCGCTCAATAGCACCTGTAACTAAGTGTTGCGCGCGACGTGTTTCCTTGGAGATATGACGTCGTCAAAGTGATTACGCCTCTGCGGCGGAGATAGGTCTAACGAACATATTGTTTTAGGCAAAATGGTATCTATTTGTTAAATGAACCTTTTGTTTTCGTAAATTGTGGCTGTATTTCTATAGTTGGAGTCATATGATTCAGGCCTATAGCTATTAAGTTCGGTTAGTTTGTTGGAACTATTTATGTAAATATCAGTTACGCGCATTGACACCGCGGTAACCACTGAGTGACAAGATCTGTAACGTGAATGGCGGCAGCAAAACAACGCACGATTGGAAAACTAAAATGGATCTTACACAGTAAGTTTCAGCTTTTAAGCCGCCAAACTTCGCCACATAAACTAATTTGTCAAACTGTAACATAATATGATAAAATCTCAATTTCTGACACGTATACCGGGATGGGTTTTTCCCGGAACTGGTGTCAACATTGGCCACTGACAACAGAGTGCGAGAAAAAAAAGTGAATGATGAATGAATCAGAGTGACATAAAGATATGGAGATGTATGGTCTACATATATGGGACACAATATTATTAAAATCCACTGGTGACGCCATTCAATTATTTTCTCATGAATTTATTTTTCTGTGATGGAGAGCGTTTAAATCATAAGGATGTGGATTTTACATATTATTAAGTTAACATCCTCGAAAAATGACATTACCGGATAACAATTGATCATCGGGGGACATTAACTTACACATATCATGCCATGGTTAAGTGTTACCTAACATGTGATCGTATTAGATTAACCATTCCATTGTGATAAAACGATATGCGCACTTGAGACCCAGACATATGTGTTTCACCCGATGACAGTTGTGAGCGAGTGAAGCCAGAGTATGGTCTCATAGAATTCGATCTGCTGGTTCCCTGAAAAACTATTTCCTACTCCTTTCGTCCAACCCAATTCAGCAATAACATTTTGTTGGGTAAGAGTATGTGCGAAAGTAAAAGTTGGCAATTCTGAGAAATGGAAAAAAACAACTGATTTGACTGGTACAACTGAGTGCCAACTACACAAGTACCAGCGTGGGGTCAAAAATTAAGTCCATCTTTCTACAAGCGTCCTTCTACACCTCATGTGTTCAGAGAAGTGTCCGCTTGGACTGTTGTGGCCACCCAGTTCTACTAGGCCCAACACGCCTTCGAGTCAACGCTTACGTCCAGTATGCACACTGGGGATAAGGCCAGCCAGGACGATCACCAGTATTGGAATGCTATACACTGATCTAGGATTAACATTAATATCTCCATGTTGTCTACACTTTCTCTCAATCGATGAATGCATGACATCATGACTCATGTCAATTTTGTGAGGTCATTGATAGAGAAACTTGGATTGCACTTATAAATTCTGACCAAATGTCCTTTTTACACAAATTAAGTGTTGCAGTGTAGAGCCTGATTGATATTGCGACTGATAAACCATATGTGGCATTTTGACCCAGGCACTGTTTTGTTTCACCCTGCATTGTGACTAAAGCAGCCATTTTAGTGAATCGGGTGAGAACCAATAACCCATCCTAGCTTTAGATTAAATGAATCGGACGGCCTCTACTTTAACCTTGACTCTGTCTAACTGCCACGTGTAAAGTCATGGACGATAATCACTGAGAGTTAGGCTAAGGTTGAGCAAACTTAATAGTCCATATCCCCAAGCACGGTTTCGACCTTTGGAGGCAGAATATAAAACAGTCCCATCTTCAAGTTAAAGCGCGGGGGTTATTCGTCAATGCATAACATCCACGATACAGGTTACTATTACGCGAAGTGATAACTGATGTCCTCGAGCGTCGAAACCGGCGACACATTTACTAGTGACACTGATAGAGCCATCCTGGTCCATGTCGGGTATTACCGTGAAGCCTGAGGCCCAATCGGCGATGATCAAGCGACTAATGCATACATATCCATAGCGGCTTGTGTCGCTGTGGTAGATCATTCGAGATGATAATTGGACGGATGAGGAACTATAGAGACAACCCAAATCGCTCATTCCGACAGGCATCTGTTTATATGGTATCTTATTAATGGGGGATCGGGTGATGTATGTGTATTAAACGCCTCTACCTCCCCCCCCCCTGCCCTCCGCCACATGCATCAATGGCACCCGAGAGACGTGCCATTCTGTCAAAGAGAATGTGTCATTCAGTGGCCGCCCAACATATATGGGAAATTATCATGATCATGTTCATTATAATGTTCGCCGTGACTGGGCTGGAAGTAATCAGATAGGTAATCATGTTGTATACATAACGTAGATTTCAGCAAGAGAATCCATAGATTGTCTTAGATCTATACCTCTGTGATCTGCCAGATATGTCTTTTTAAAGGTTGGTAAGTGAAAGCGCACTTGCATAAAACAAATTTCGTGATGTCATTCATCTGAGGTTTGGAAACAATCGGTTACCAAACACGATCAAACCCTTATTACTATTAAATTCGCCAGTTTCTATTTCATATGCGTAGTCACCTATACATTTTCTATATGGAGAGACCGCAATGGAAGACGAGGGGAGATCGTAATTCCTTTGGCTTCTTAGGAGGGCGGGAGGCGTAGTGTAGTGGTGTAGTGGTTACGCACTAGACCGCAGATGAGGGCCTGGGTTCAAAGCCCGGCCTGGACACCTATTTTGATTCATCCGTTCTTCCTTCATCCTCTCGGAGGTATCATTACTAGTTTAACTCTTGCGTCCACAAATGCGGCTCACAACACAAGTTAACTTATTTTCCCTGGGGGCGAGTTAGCGTTCTAGATCGCAATTCAGCAGGTTTCGGGTATAAAGACCCCGCGAGAGAGTTCATACTATTTGACGGATGCGGACAGACCAGGGCCACCTCGGTTGCTTCTCCACCCAGACAAGCCATGGTTATCCGCGGTACTACAGTACAGATGTATGTCCTGAGCAATGGCTGCTGCTTCTCCACCCAGACAAGCCATGGTTATCCGCGGTACTACAGTACATATGTATGTCTTGAGCAATGGCCGCTGGTTCTCCACCCAGACAAGCCATGGTTATCCGCGGTACTACAGTACAGATGTATGTCATGAGCAATGGCTGCTGCTTCTCCACCCAGACACGCCATGGTTATCAGCGGTACTACAGTACAGATGTATGTCCTGAGCAATGGCTGCTGCTTCTCCACACAGACAAGCCATGGTTATCCGCGGTACTACAGTACATATGTATGTCCTGAGCAATGGCCGCAGCTTCGCCACCCAGACAAGCTATGGTTATCGGCGGTACTACAGTACATATGTATGTCCTGAGCAATGGCCGCTGCTTCGCCCCCCAGACAAGCCATGGTTATCCACCGTACTACAGTACATATGTAATATCCTGAGCAATGGCTGCTGCTTCGCCACCCAGACAAGCCATGGTTATCGGCGGTACTACAGTACATATGTATGTCCTGAGCAACGGCGCTGCTTCTCCACCCAGACAAGCCATGGTTATCAGCGGTACTACAGTACATATGTATGTCATGAGCAATGGCTGCTGCTTCTCCACCCAGACAAGCCATGGTTATCGCGGTACTACAGTACATATGTATGTCCTGAGCAATGGCCGCTGCTTCGCCACCCAGACAAGCCATGGTTATCCACGGTACTACAGTACATATGTATGTCCTGAGCAATGGCCGCTGCTTCTCCACCCAGACAAGCCATGGTTATCCGCGGTACTACAGTACATATGTATGTCCTGAGCAATGGCTGCTGCTTCTCCACCCAGACAAGCCATGTTTGGCCGCGGTACTACAATAGGCATTTCAGGGAATCATGTTTGATATTCGCAATACCAATTCTATGACAAAAGGACAATGGCCACGTAACAGCTTGTGATGTTAGAGTGTTAACTAGTACAATAGTGGTAAAGTAATATCACCTGTCTATATTTAGCAATAAAATCGGTACCTACGTCACTGGGCGCGAAAATGGCCAAATGTGTGCAGATTTCGTGACCAAAACGTGCAACTATGAGCCGCATAATGTGCACACCCACCCAGATTGTTTCAATATGTACTTTTATGTTGGGATATTATTTAAAGTTTACAAGTTAATGTACGCCGAGTTTGCCCTTGAAACAGCCCGCATAGCGGCAGGAACCCTGTTTCCTGAAGATATATTAAAGAATCGTGGCAAAGGACGTATGATCAAAACGTTGGGGTTTTGACATATTCACCCTAGTAACAATCTGCGATAAACTTGATTTAAACTCGACATAATAGTAATGACCCTTTATTTTCATTATACAAAAATTGCCTAACGCCATGCTATTCTTACCATAGCCTATTCAAATATATATCACAAATCCTAGGGCCATCATCACAATAATGTCGCACCTTGAATGACCTTCTGTCATGGCTTCTGAACCGCATAATGATTGTTTTCATACTAATCTAAGCACCGTATTTCCCGTTGGCATTTTTCTGATTCTGAAAAAGCATATGCTAAGCGAATATCTTATATTTAACATTGATTGTTAAATGACGTGGGTGTTAACTGAATTTTTCATTTATTGCTAAATGACATGGGGCGTTAATTGTATTTTAATTTATTGTTAAATGGCTTAGGGTGTCAGTTGTTCTACAGAGATGAAGACACTATTTTTAAAGTAGAATGCCTATACTTAATGAGCTTTAAATTACACAGATAAGATTCATCTTTTCCTTTGCATTGACGCTCCTTCCGGATATTACGCAAGGGGAAATACAATATCCTCCATGCATTGCCTATGAAGAAACGCCTCATAGCGGGTTATTTTAAACTGATTGTCGAGGTCGTGTATCACCAGTCTGCCATAACTTGTCGCCTTGTGTGGGTCTTGCCACTCTGCACGGACTTGGAAGCCATAGACAAACTTACCACCAAGGACGGGCGTCCAGGACTCACATTTATGGGGTTTTATCTACAGTCAAAAATGGCTGACCTGGGGCACCTCGGCTGCTTCTCCATCCAGACAAGCCATGGTTATAAGCAGTTCTACAGTACGTATCTATGTCCTCAGCAATGGCGACGTCTTCTCCATCTAGACTAAACATCGTTATCCGCGGTTCTACAGCTTTATTAAGGTTTACGCCGCCGTCTTTCCAGGAATCGGTCTCCATGGTGATGCGACTATAGCTACTGTATTTGTGTCACGCAATTATATTTTTGTCATGTTTGATGACATAAAAAAACATCTGTCTGGCTGGCTAGGGACAGATGCTCTTAATGTAAACTGTTGCGAAGTGCTTGTTTTTAATCTAAATCGCCTGAGTGTTGTATTATTCTCTTCTTACCTGTGGGTTGGGATGACGCGCTAAAATCAATCGGTCAGCAGCCATAATGGAAACGAGAATCTCGTTCTAAACTACGCACGCAACTATATGTACAGACCAATGTAATGAAAACCTGGAGGTGTCCCGTGTGGCGGGATTATGGTAGGGCGACGGGGTGTGGGGTGGGATGGGGGCACGGGGTTTGGGGTGGGGCATGGGGTGTGGGGTGGGGGCACGGGGTGTCGGGTGGGGTGGGGGCACGGGGTGGCCAGACAATGCTAATGGCCGGAAGAATGCTGCTATAAGGCGGTCATGAGGGGTTCACACGAGGTCGCCTTCATCAGGAGAGGGTGCTTAAGCAGGGGGAAAGGCGGGAGGGGGTGTTAGAGTGTGGTTTCACTATGGGGTGGGAGATGGGTTTGACCGTCTAGACATAACCCCTACTCGGTGGATCAACCACTATATATATATATACCATTCCGCATTAAAATTGCGTGTCCCACCTACATCAATATCTCATGCCATGGCAGGTAATGAAGGAAGCAGCCACTGTCCATTGGTTTCCGCAGGTGTCCTGGGCATCATAGGCCGCGACAGAGACTGCTGGTCAAACCACAGCTGGGGGGTGGACCCCGGCCTGCGCTAATGACATAGGGATGACAGCTTAGCGTGCCGCCGCGGTCAACTGCGCAGTATAATGAGGGGGTAGTATGAGGCTAGACTGGCCCCAAAGAAGACACAAATTTCCACCGAGATTAGTCTGCGCATGGATATTACATTGACACACAGAAAAAAATGAATGTCGTGGAGCAAAAGCTTGGAAAAATCAATCCTGGAAACCGTGGAAACTGTATGAAATTATTATCTTTTTGCCCACACGAACACTAAATAAGGGGGGGGGGGGGGTACCTATTTCGATCTCCGTGATAGGCATCCAGAATTTCTTCGAGATCAGCTGTTGGCAATTTGTGGGAATCTTTATCCGCACAATTTCTTGGTTTCAAGACCAAGACCTTTTCCCTATTTACAACAATCAGCTATAGCGGTTTTTGAATTCCTCTATATTCGTCATATCACAATTAAGGCCTTTTTTCGGGCCAGGCTTTAAAATTTCCTATTCTTGGAGATTTGATACTACTCTCCAAAATTCTTGGGGTTTCGCGATTCAGAAGGTTTAGCCCCCCCCCCCCCCCCCACCCCGCCCCCAACTGGCCCAGACATCTCGGGGATAAATGGATGATTTGGATGAGCGATGCACCAGATGAGATCCACTAGACCCCGTGGTTACGTTTCAAGGGATTTATTGATCAGTCTAGTGCTCTACCAATCGCCCGCACGGGGCTTCAGAACCGCGGACGGTTCAGCCAGAGACGAACTGAAATGATGGTGCCGCGTTTAAATGGGCACATAAATAAACTTCCAGGACAATTGCGGTTGGATGAGATCTGTTCGTACGTTCAAGACCAATGTAATAAGTGACACTCGATCAAGTCCATCGGAGATATCGCGTTATTCACATAGGGTCAGCCACCCAGCTCTTCGGCGAATGGTAGACGATTGGTTGTTTATTCAGGACGCTTTTTAACCCCTTTGGTCACATTTCGTCAATAGGAGGGAGGGAGACCTGGCGAAGAAGGAGATGGGAACTTTATCCTGCGACCACACAAGGCTTGACATGGCCACAGAGCGGCGCCAACCACCGAGCCACGTGCCGTTAGGCTCTCATGTTGCCAGAACACTCAATGCAAGCTCTTAAGCGCACTGAGCTATCGGGCCGGTCCCGCGAATGGTAGAAGCTGGGGCTGCGAAGATGGGCAATCAGCAGGTCGCGATAACGAAGACTTATTTACAATTATAGATTATCGCCAAAATATTCTTCGTTTGAGAAATCAGCTGTACGAAATTAAACATTGGAAATGACCAAAAAGGGTAATCGTGTCTGGCCTATGAAGACCAAAGGTTATACGTAAAATGAGCCCTGAGCCAGGACCAAGGTATTCTATGACGCTCGTCGAGATCCACATTATATGCCAAATAATTCCTCAACCCCCTTTTCAACCCTCTCACATTCGATGTTCCTTTTGTTCTTGATCACCCCCTCCCCCCCCCCCCCACACACACACACACACACGCACACTCACCCCACAGACTCACCCCAAACACCCATCCCGCACCTCCGAAGATACAGACTAAACGTGGCTACGGCCATCCGAGGTATGCGCGGGAGGATATTGCCCAACGCACCGACGTGGAGCCAATGTGAACGGCGCCCACATTTGAGGCCTCGAGGACATCCTTCACAACAAGAAAGAAGAAACAGTGATGATGAAACGTGCCCGGAAACGGAGAATATTTGACAGACACTCAATCTCCGCCCCAAGGGGGCGCTTCAAGTCGTTATGACGCCCAATGTTAATAATTGGGGCACAGATCATTTAATGCTTATGGGGATCGGGCGAAGCTTGTTTCGGAGGGAAATAAATGAGGGTTGTTGTTACTGGTTGCAAATGGAAATAATAGCGTTTCTTCATTCAGCGCGAGGGGGGAGGGTCTTTCAGGAGATCGCTTTTCCATGTTGTTATAGCAGAATACACCGTTATATTGGTTTGGCTGTTAAACGATTCTAATTTCACCTCTTTCTACTCCCCCTACCTCCCTTCTCTGTCCCCCGGGAACTAATGGACCGTCCCCGTCCATACAAAGAATTCATAACAGAGATGACAAGATAAAACGATAAAACGTGGTCCATAGGGCTACGAAGTTTCATTACCAAGCAATGCATTCTATCTAAGAACCTGCCTTTGCGTGCATCTATGCCATCGGCTCGGGCCAAATGCGAATAAAACGCGAAAACAATTCAACAAAATGAGATAACCCTTTCAGTCCCCAGAGAAATATAAGCGCGAATAAGAAATGCATAACTCGAATGTTGAAGCTTTAAGACACTTGTGTGCAAATTAAACCTCCCCGGTACAAAGACAGGAGGTTAGAGAGAACATTCCTTTCGTGCAGATGGTAGCGCGGGAACCCACGACCCTGTTGATCTGAATCTAAGACTGCCAACCAACTACATGGGCCCTCATGCGTGCTAAAACGACATGAAATGCCAGCGTTATTGCACCACGGCTGAGTGGATTTATACTGATTGTTCAAAGTAGGGTTTGCAGCCCCTTTGTAAAACGCAGACTTTCAAGATAGCCAACCGTTTTGCACTGGAATGTCCTGAGTACAATCTCCCCGAGAGCAACTTACGATTGAGGACGCAGCCTGAAAAGCTCATTTGCTTAAAAGACAAGAGGCTCCCCAGGAGAATAAAGACGGATACTGTAGCCATCCAGAATGCAAATTTTATTCGCACGTTGGGGGATCGACTGAAGTAGATTGTAATGTGGAGAGAAGACTTTCCTTCAATGGAATATATTTCTTGGTGCATATAAATAAATGTACGGCGATGCGGCGTCGCTCATGTCACATTTGCAATATATAGCGGCCATTTTATATCCTCAAAGCGTTACAGATGACATCAGATACGCTGCTCGTACAACATTAATGAGATTTTGATAAAATCAAGGGAACGAAACGGCAATTTAATAAGCAGTGAGGGGATAGTTATTCCTGCGCTATACGGACAGAATGCGTACTTAAGCCGCAAATAATAAAAATAAATAAATAATACATATGAAGAGTTTGCGTCACAATAAATTGTATAAGAAAACAAGAAATCAAATAATAATACATATAATAAGACATACAATATAACAATATAATATAGTAAATAAAACAATAATACAATAAAGTATAGTAAAATATAATAAAGGGAAAAATATCATAGATAATGTCATAAAATATTATCAATAAAATAATAAAAAATGTTTAATTAAAATAATAAAATGAAAAATGGAGCAATGCAATAAAAAATGAAATAAATAATAAGTTGCTGCATTTTACCTTTGAATTTCAAAATTGCGCCAGAGCTCTTCAGCGATGAGTAATGGAATACTGCCTTATGTTACCCCTTTTTTATTTATTTTTGTTGATCATTGATACATATACTGCTTGAGTAAAAAAAAATGTTAATGCAATGGCCTATTTAATTTTTAACAATATAGAATGCCAATATTATGGATGATTGTTTTGCCTTTTTTGTGAAGGCCAATGGTGAAATAATAAGTATTTGTCCCTTTGTACCTGGAAAATGTAGTGCGTCAATGAAGGAAAAAACATTTCTTTGATTTTCTAAAAGGTCTCATAATAACAGTCAATCTCTAAAAATTAAACAAAAAATCCATGGAAGATTATGCTGCTATGTGAGAGCAAATTACTATGCGCAAATGAAAATAATAACTTATTGCTTGTTGGTGATTTACATATTAAAGACAAACGTCTAAATCAAAACAACAATCAAACAACACATGCACATATTTACAGATAAAAGCAACTTCACTTCTTTTGGGGGGTATTTCAGACTGACTGACTGACTGTCATGTAACCAAATCGCTTGGTGGTCATTATATATTGTCCCAGAGATACATCTCGCGCCTTCCATAATTAATCGTCTTATGGTAAGCGATATTGCATTATTTACACTGAACAATTCTGAATTACTTTACCAGACATGATTTCTTATTTAATGATTACATGACAACAACGTTTTTTTTATTGCAATGGAAGGTTGAATAGTCGCACCCGCTACCAACATGTAACATTGTGGCCTATAGGATTTTAAAGTCAAGCATACTGATGTTGACGCGTGGAGGGCATTGTTATATGCTTACGAGAATACTACCATCATATTTATAAGTTTAAGTTACAGAATATCTTACAGGTCTTTGTTCAATGAAAATAGATGCCAATTATGCCAAATAGTCCTGACTATTTAACCTTAATATTATTTACCGTTATTTACGTTGGATTGAAATATCGTTTAGAAAACATGCTTGCTAAGGGCAAACCAGCCACATATCCCGTGCACTAGCGCACTAACTTAAGTACAGCAACAAACCAAACTTGTCGATCCGTATTGTTTTACAACAGAACCCTGGCCCCGAACCCACACAATGCTGGTCGAGTGCCACTACCGTATGCACAGTGAGCCACATTCCATCCAGACCATATCCAGAGGGGCCGCCCGTTACTATTCATGGAAGCTTTCCCCCAGATAATTGTTCGAGACACATGTAGACGGCGGCTATTTTCCCGGTTGGGATTTCCAAAGGCCACTCACGAGAGAAAGCCTCTGGTTTCCGGCCTTGGGTAGATCTGAGGAAGGTAATGAGCGATGATGACTTGAGCGGTCAGACTGTCACGAGCGAGGCCTGTGAGGCCCTTGGTTATGTCTCGACGACTCTGACCTTGCTGTCGACCATGCCTAGAGTAATGGTCAAACCCCCGATGGCAAAGGCTGGATTTATAAAGACTGATGGGGTCCACTTCCTGAATACAAATCTTACGTCGAATGAAGGAGGCAGGGCAAAGTGGTTGTCCCGAGCGACCTTCATCTTAAAGCTGAGACAAGTCGCTCTGATTCAAGAGACTTTGTCTTCCAGTCAGCACAAAGCTTACAAAGCCTTTTGATTCTCGCCGCGTAAGAAAGCTTTTAGGAATCTTGTCCGGACGCGCTGTCCAGCCACACCAAGCCCGATGGCTGGAACTATGTTGAATATGTTGAATACATAATAGAACGGTTGCGATATTTTACTTAATAATATTTAATATCTTATTACTTACGTTACGACGCCACAATGTAATTCACGCGGGCGTTGCAGCAGATGACAACAAGCGGGAGACATCGTCCCATTAATATCGAGGTATATATGACGTCATCAATCCAACCGTCCCCATTCGCTGACAACGATAACTTTGTACAATTGTTGTCAAGCTCTCGCGGATTCCGCTGCCAGAGCCCATGAATCACTCATCTCAAAGTATCGTTGTGTGGATACCTTAGTGTTTACTACGTTAATACTATTGCTAGACTGTTCAAAAGTGGTGTTGCTCCCATTATGGATTATGCGTCACTAGTCTGGGATTTCGTAAATGGTCCTTGTTTGGATACAATGCAAACTAGAGCCGGAAAATACTTCATGGGATTGCATACATCTGTCCTAAATGCTGCTTTGTCGTGATGGTTGATGGCGTACACCCAAATATGGAAAAATTGACCTATATTATGAAATATTTATGGAAACCGCTTAGCGTCTTTTTTAAGAAAACGTGGTCGCGACGCAACTTAAAGACTGGGGATTAGCCCCAATTTGCCACACTTTTCCAACGTCAAGCAGCGTTTCGCCTATCATTCGTCCAAGTCTAATGAATTCTGGCATTGGCTGAATCAATATCGGCCTTTTACAAATGACTGGCATTACGGCACACAAGGACATGGGCAACCACGGACGCCCCCTCCGTCCCGGGGGGTTTCGGGGGGAAGAGGGTGGGTCACGCTAGTCATCAGACGTTTGACCTTCGCGGCTCCCCAGTATCAATTACCAGCTGGCCTTGGGGGAAGCCTATAAATATTATCTGCAACCTTACAGAGTCAATCAAAGCACGATACAAGCCAAGGCCAATCACCAACCCTTTAGGCAGTCACGCTTTCGCTGTGTCCCGCATATGACAAGGGGATTGCGGTCGAATAAGGGTAGGAAATTCTGCTTTGCTTTGTATATCGGGTGAGCCGGTCATAATATGTCGATATGATGACCTTAGAGAAGCCATGATCTTCTGGCGGATCATATCTACTTCCTCCGGGCAGGGGGGGGGGGGCACTGTTCAATAAGTGGGGGCGCTTTGTCGCGGACCCCCCGCCCACCAAACCCAACAATGTATTAAGTACCCCCCCCCCCCCCTCCCCCAACCGGGCTTGGCATTCAACTTGTGGCAAGAGACACAAACTCGCGAGTTTAAAAAGGGAAATGTTCAACTCGTGGATCTGAAAACACCACGTGGCCAAGGAAACAAACTCGTGGATTTGAAAACACCACGTGGCCAGGGAAACAAACTCGTGGATTTGAAAAAAACACGTGGCCAGGGAAACCAACTCGTGGCTTTGGTTGCCATTGCAGGGGTGGGGGGATAACTTTTCTGATTGGCATCCAGGAATTATTGGAGGTTCGCGATTTTGGGGATCATTATCCGTACAATTTCTGGTTCAACGCAAAGTCCCTTTCCCTATTTACCGCCATCCGTTATAGCAGCTTGAGAATTCCTCGATATTCGCGATATCACCAATAAGGTGTTGTTGTTCGCGCCCAGCATTAAAATGACTTCTTGGAGATTTAATATTACGCTCCCTAATTCTTAAGGATTCGCGATTCACCGACGCTCCCTCCCCCACCCCCCCACCAAACATTGCACCATACTGTTGCTGTTGACACGCTTTAGCTAAGGAATCACAGATGAACTCGCGCTGAGATGTAGATTTCTGCATTGTCGACATTGCAGTAATATAGACCCCGCAATTCAATGCCGCTCTTGGGTGGTAAAGCGGACCAAGGAATCCAGGGCAATGACGTTAGGGGTCCAGTATCCAGTATTGCTTTTATTTTATTTCAACTGGCGAATGTCGATTTTCATCACGTCCCGTGTCGCTTTTTATGTAAGTTCAGTCTCGTTTT
Source organism: Arenicola marina (assembly GCA_964019135.1). Classification (NCBI taxonomy): domain Eukaryota; kingdom Metazoa; phylum Annelida; class Polychaeta; family Arenicolidae; genus Arenicola; species Arenicola marina. The sequence continues at coordinate 16,458,560 of OZ025265.1, forward strand.
TTCTACAAAATATGCGTCGATGTTGCTTTTTCAGATATTCATTGTCGGAAATTGGGGGTCAATGTCGATTTTTTAGATATGTTTTTTTCGCGTGACGCCATTTACCCCTTCCAATCACGTGACATTGAAGGATGAAGTCCCCAACGCTGGTTAAACCGGCATGTGGTGTAGTCGACTGTCTAGTCGACACACGCATGCATGAAAGGAATCCAACACAAAGCGCAATTTTGACCTCCTTCCTCGTGGCTTGTACTGGCGAGGGCTTCGAACGCCTCGCGAGAACCTCGATCTCTCTCGCGAGAGCCTAACGAGAGCCTTCCTCTCAGTCCGGAGAGCCTAACGAGAGCCTCCCTCTCTGTCCGGAGAGCCTAACGAGAGCCTCCCTCTCTGCCCCGAGAACCTAACGAGAGCCTCCCTCTCTGTCCCGAGAGCCTAACGAGAGCCTCCCTCTCCGTCCCGAGAGCCTAACGAGAGCCTCGATCTCTCTCGCAAGAGCCTAACGAGAGTCTCCCTCTCTGTCGCGAGAGCCTAACGAGAGCCTCCATCTCTGTCCCGAAAGCCTAACGAGAGCCTAACGGGGATCCGACACCTCTCGGGACACTGAAATACACTGAATAAAACATGCATGCACCAGGCTTTGAACGCATGCACTGTTGGTTTGAGCTAGAGAGGCGTTTTGCAAGGCCAACAAATTAACCACACTACACTTCCGACAAAGCTAGCGCCAATAGGCGAATCGCATTAACAACGTGAACGCAATAGCTCTTCAACTCTTTATCATTTATTTCCTTTTAAGGCAGCGTCTTAGCACAGCTATATATATTTATATAATTATAGCTACACAGACGTCAACGAAGGTAGATATATCATGCACGAAGAAGACTATGAGTATCGGATAAAATGAGTAGCATCAAGGATTTAAAGATATCAATTTACTAAGTGCCGATAATATGCACTTTCATTTCCCCTGCAATGATTTGCTGCTGAGATATACAGTCATTGTCAGGCATTCCGTCGTCGGCGTCAAAAATGTGATTGTTTGGCTAATGGTATTCCTAACACCTCTCGGCAGATTCTTCGGAATTGATTTGATCAACACAATAAGCTTATATGTGGAAAAAACCAGAACTCGGATTGGGAATATCGTCAACATATTTTGCTCACGGTGAGTCAGTGACAAGTGCAACGCCTCACATTCCCTTTAATACTTACCCCCAAGGGCGATAGATTTAGCGGACAACCAATGGCCCCCCCCCCTCTCCTTCTCCTCCTGCCTCCTCTCCCCTTGACCTTCTCATTCCCCTCATCCTTCCCGTCTTTTTCCCTTCTCATTGCCCTCCCTCCGATCCCCTATCCTTTTCCGCCACCCTTTTCCCTACCCCCTCGTTCCTTCCCCTCTCCGTCGAGTCGACACTGCCGGTGTGATGCATTAAATGGCGTGGTGGTGATTGCGATTGGAGTATCGGAAGACTTTCCGCCTCGCCGTATTTGCGTTGGTGTCGGAAGCCTAGACCTTTGAGGAAGGGGGACCGATTGGTCACGAGGGGTTACGGTGAAGTGCCCAGTCTAGCGAGGCTCATGCCATGCGTCATTGTTATTAAATGTTATTCCGCATTTTGCATGATTATACGTTATAACATATCCCTATGTGTCAGTTCTGATGTGCCACAAATATGTTTTCCGTTAATATTCCACAAACGTCTGCTAAGGGAAAAACAATGGCTGAAAACAAGCGTCCACGAAGAATTGAAACCGCAGTTTCCGCAAATCGTTCCCTCAAGTGGGGAGCAAACAAGTTAGATGAGAAAACGGACTACGCGGTTAACATATCTTGAAGGCCATTTACATACCACGTGGCCTCGACACTGTTACTAACGTAAAGTCCCCACTAGTTGAATCCAATTAGGGCGACTACCGCCCACTCGATTTCCGCCCCAAGTTGCCTCAGTATATAGCCAAGAAACGCTTGCCGAACCCATTTCACTTACCCCGGAGAAACAATACATCAGGCGATAGGTGAAGAGGGCACTCACCTCAACGACCTCAGTCCCACTATTAACGATTCATCACCACCCCGTTTTAGACCGTATCCGGACCCGTATTCTCCATAGACTGGTCTAGACGCCAAGGAAGATGGCCTGACCGCCAGGCGGCGCTAAATTGGCATAGTATATTTCGTTTAAAGGCAGGAAGGGCTTCTCAATCTCCATCGTTTATGGGATCAAACGTAACTAATTGGCTTAGCCCAGCGCGTTTTGCTCAGCGTCGTTTTAACATTTAGGACAATTTTCGCAGTATAGTTGTGCAAAATATAGAGTAGAGATATGGTTAAGTTTACTACAACAGGTTACACCTGACATAAAAGCGTGATATGCCTGCATACGATTACCCGGCATGACCTTTACGTTTCATTGATAAAATGCGTAGTTGATATGCGTGTATATTATTAAACAATACAATTTCATAGATAATGATGCGTGTATGTTTATAAATAATAAAATTTTATGGATTAGTAAGTGCACAGTGCTGATTTATGTACTTGTTTAGGTACTTATGTAATGTACACGAACTAAATGTGCATTTATGGAAAGAAATGTGCATGAATGCAAAGTACTTGAATGAAATATTAATGAATGCAAAGTACATGAATGAAATATACATGAATGCAAATTACATAAATAACATTTACATGAATGTAAAGTAATTGAATGACATGCACGGTAACGCAACGCACAACAACGAAGTGTACATGAATACAAAGCATACAGACGAAATGTACATAAGTGCAAAGCACATTCATGAAATGCTGAATAATATGTGCTGGAATGCAAAATGTATAAATACAACGTGTGGGAAGAAAATACCTATGAATGAAATGTACATGAGTGAAATGTTGCCTGATATGTTGCATGATACATTGCATCAAATGTTCATGAAAGCAAATTACTCGAAAGCAATTTCCATGAAATTAACGTGCACGATTGAAATTTCCATCAATGAAATATTGAAGGGCATGTTGAATGAAATATACATGAACGCATTGCACACGGATAAAACGCATAGTGAAATGTGCATGAAGGCAAAGTACACGAATCGAATGATGAATGAAATGTTGAATGAGATGGTGAATCAAATGTTGAATGAAATTTACATCAATGAAATGTACACGAATGTAAAATGTACTAACGAAACGTAGTTGAATGAAATGTACATGAATATTCAGTGTACAAATGAAACGTTGTTGAATGAAATGTACTAGAATGTAAAGTGCGTGGATCTTCCACGCACGAGCAGCTATCGCATGCCACTCGCCAGGGAACTTTCGTATCATCTGATGAAGGCTGAACCCGCCAATAATCCCTTCGTCCTTGACCTTACGGTATGGCTGTCACGAGATGGCCGGAGCATTTGGGAATGCGATGTTATAAAAAGCGGCAGTTAGGATGCCGTGGGTAAAGTCATGATTGGGTATATATGTGTCATCGCCATGGAGGATGTTGTTGCCAGTTGCAAATTATGGATAAATGGCGTTAGCAGCGCATGGGACTGCTACATAGGCTCAACCGGTAAATGTTGAAAAAGATGCGAAGTTAAATTTCATTCACCCACTCGTCGTATTGATTCGAGTTCGAATTTTAAAAGAGGTATACTGGTTCAATGAGTACGGAATGCACCATTTTATTTAAAACAGTAAGCAGAACTACATCATATCGGGTTACTAGATATGTTTATGTTTATTTTTACAAAAATACATTTTGCAATACTAGGTCATGAAACGCGTCATAAAGCAAAAACTATACTGAATCATTGAATATAAAGTAAAATCAATCACATTCGTAGGACGTAGAAAAACGTAACTGGTTCTATAGTGTTCTGTGACAGCCATAGATTTGGTGTTTAAAACAATCCAATTTGGGTTGCTATGCCATCGAATATATAATAAAACAAAGCGTATTTTGTAGGTATCTGGTCAGGATTGAGGCCAACTGGTTTTGCACGGATGCTGGTAGTTGTGCTTCCCAGGGTTGGTTTGTTGGTTGTATATTCAGAAAGCTTTAACCACTTTTGGACATATCGCGTCAGTTTGAGAAGGAAGAGATACTGTAGCCATTTCCTTGCAGGTAAGCCGCCTACTCTTTGCGAAAAAGGATATGGGATCTTTATCCTGCGACCACACAGACATGGCTACAGCCACGGAACCAGCAATCAACGTGCTCTCAGGCGGCCAGAGCAATCGAGGCGAGCGGTCTAACCCACTGAGCTCATCACTGAGCTATGGAGCCGACCCCTGCTTCCTAGGGATGAAAGGAAATACCGGTTGATTAGGTATCCATTAGGTCACCAATAGCGTGGATCTCACCCCCATATATCGTGGGAAAATGACCGTTTGGCGTGTGCAGTATTTAATAGCTCCCCATAGGTAGGGCGTAGGTTGTTTAAAACCCAGTCCAGATGGCGCCACTCATCAATGGAGGTTGGCGTGCTGGCGGCCATTAGAGAAGTCCGGCGGCCGTAAATGAATAGATAGTGACAAAGTGGAAAAGTGCCGCAGTTCCAACCTTGAACCTGATGAACGTGGTGAATGTCAAAATGCATTGAGAAAGGGTTAAAGCAATGGTGCAACGGTTCATTTGGTGGAAAATTACTCGTCGGGTCAGCTTTGCTTCTCCTCAGTTAAAAAGTTGAGTAGTGTGTCCATTGATATTGCTCTGCCTGTTATTGGATTCCTGGCCTTATTAGCCTACGTCACTTTTCTTATTTTTTACCCAGATTCGATGCGAAATATTTTGCCATTTCCGTCTGTTGTTTGGATTGTCGCCAGATTGCCACAGCTGCTTGCCGCAGTGAAGCATTGATTGCTGCGTCTTCTTAAATTTGAACAATGTTTGTCTTTACTGTTTGCATTTATGGTAAACTGATAAAAAAACACATAAAACAATAAGAAGACTGTCAAGTGTGGCAGCGTTGCGATTATGAATACGGGCTCTGCCCCATTCATCACATGCTCCGTGCCTCGGCAGGCTTCTCTGACGTCACAAGTTCCCATCAGGGTTTCATTTCGACCACGAGGTTGCTTCGCCAAAAATTGTCAACATTTTGTTTACAATTTAATCCGGTTTTAGTACAGATTGGCAGGTTGAAGCACTACGGCTGGAGTGTAGCCAATGATTTGAAACCTTAGAGATGGCTTTTAACATCTCGCATCCATGGGTGTGAACCATAGCTTTCCGGACAACGTCAAGTAACATGGCGCTGGAAGAAAACATAAGGAAAAACACATTTACGTTAGTTATTACATCAGACGTGACAAGCCCACCACGACGAACTTTCCTCCTGTACACTGGACATGAGTAGTCAGACTGTGGGGCAGTGGTGACAGGCTGCATGCAG